>JAJMDJ010000001.1:0-132290 GCA_030573495.1 Hanseniaspora nectarophila
TGTACTTTGGTGAAAGAGTTATCAAAACCAGAGACAGCTTTTTTACCACCGTTTTCCCCAATTATTATTAACAACGGACAAAGTTTACCTGCCTCACATCTAGGCCAAATAGATGTGACTCATAGTTTGTGTATATTTTTATATCCGATAACATTACGGTTCACTATCTCCGAAAATATAAATGGAAAATTTTTCTTTTGCTTCATTTATTTTTTTACGAATATTCATCATAAATCTCTTTAATGATATCACTAATATAGAAATATTACAAAAATACCCACGTCACAAACAGACATAAATAAACACGTTGAACAAAATAGTCATTAAAATGGGTATTAAAAGCGATCCTACTGAACACTTCCCAAAGCCAAAGAACGACTTGATCATCAGAGCTGCCTTGGGCCAAGAAGTTGAAAGACCTCCTTGTTGGATCATGAGACAAGCTGGAAGATACTTGCCTGAGTACCACGAAGTCAAGAACGGCAGAGACTTCTTTGAGGTTTGCAGAGATGCTGAAGTTGCCTCTGAAATCACCATCCAACCTATCAGAAGATACAAGAACTTGATTGATGCTGCCATTATCTTCTCTGATATCCTTGTCATCCCACAAGCCATGGGTATGAAGGTTGAAATGCTTGAAGGTAAAGGTCCTCATTTTCCTGAACCTATGAGAACTGAAGAAGATGCTAAAAAGATCTTGAACTACCACGTTGATGTCTTGCATGAACTGGACTGGGCATTCAAGGCCTTGACCATGACCAGAAACAAACTTGACGGTGAAGTTCCTCTATTTGGGTTCGTTGGTGGTCCATACACTCTTTTGACATACATGGTTGAAGGTGGTGGTTCCAAGATGTTCAGATTTGTCAAGGAATGGATCAACAAGAGACCTGAGTTGTCCCACAAGATCTTAGACAAGATCACCACTGTTTCCATTGAATTCTTAGCCCAACAAGTCGTTGCTGGTGCTCAAATCCTTCAAGTCTTTGAATCTTGGGGTGGTGAATTAGGAAGTGAAGACTTCGATGAGTTCTCCTTGCCTTACCTACAAAGAATCGCCAAGGAATTGCCTCTAAGATTGAAAGAACTAGGTGTCAAGGATAAAATCCCATTGACCATCTTCAGTAAGAACTCCTGGTACGCCTTGGACAAGCTTTGTGCTTCTGATTACGATACTGTTGGTTTGGACTGGTCATGGGATCCTAAAGAAGCTGTCAAAATCAACAACGGCAGAAAGAACCTGCAAGGTAACCTAGACCCAGGTGTCATATACGGATCAAAGGAAGTCATTACCCAAAAAGTCGAAAGAATGATCAAGGGCTTTGGCGGTGGTAAGAAGAACTACATCGTCAACTTTGGTCACGGTACCCATCCATTCATGGACCCAGAACAAATCAGATGGTTCCTAGAAGAGTGCCACAGAGTTGGTTCTGCTTGAGGAGGTGTTATTTAGCATAATGTGATCATGTATATATAAAGTATTAAAAAGGGTTGGGAAAATGCCCGTATTTTGGACTATCAAGATGTTTCTATGTTTGTTTTGAGCCACATCTACGTAATTATAATTTTTAAAACTTCGTGAACTTTCGTAAACTTTCCTTTTCGGTGGGATTTTCATAATTTCCACCTTTTTTTTTTTTTTTTCAAATAAACTTCATCCCAAACAAGACCAACACACGACAATGGTAGAAGCTGCTGACTCTTCTTACATCAAAAAAGAGAACCTTTACATCTTTGACTTGAACTCGAGAATAGTCAATTCTCTGAAAACCTACTCGGGCAAGATCGAAGGCTTGCCAGCTCCAGAATACACACCCAAAGATGAAACTTCATTCACCCCCATAAAACCAAAAGAATCAATGACTTTTTGTAATGTTTGCAGCGTTGAAATCGAAGGCAGGGACCACTTCAAGAGTGATCTCCACACCGAGAACTTGAAAAGGAGCTTGAAGGGTGAAGCCAACGATGATGACAGTGATGACAGTATTTCCGGTTCAGATGACGATTCAGATGATGACTTGGATACAATCATGGAAGAGGATGACCTGGACATCAAAACAAACCAAACGCCTTTTGTTTTGTTTGAATCCGATGAGTTGAAAGATGCCAACAAAGACAAGTTGTTTGCGGGTTACAAGTGTCTGTTCAGTACAGAACTAGACCCTGTGATGCAACTGAAAACCACAATACCAAACTCCATCGATGGCAAGTCCGCCATTCTGATGATTGGTGGTGGACACTTTGCTGGGTGCATAGTGTCCCACAACCGGATGAAGAACCAGACTTTCAACAAGAAATCCACATTGAGTTTGAATGCCCAACAGGTGAATCTACTCAAACAAAAGACCTTCCACAGATACACCACAAGAAGAAAACAGGGTGGTTCGCAATCCGCCAATGATAACTCAGGTGGAATGGCACACTCAGCAGGTGCATCAATAAGAAGATACAACGAAATGGCACTTGAACAGGAGATCAAACAACTGATACAATCGTGGGAACAGGATCTGAAGGAATGTGAATATATATTCATCAAGGCGAACGTGAGAAACAGAAAAATCTTTGTGAACAGCGAAAGTTGTCTGCAACCCAAGGATGCCAGATTGATGACTCTTCCCTTCAACACACGTAGACCAACTTCTTCGGAGTTGAAGAGATCATGGGCGGAGTTGTCGTACTTGAAGATAATCGATGATCCCAAGAATGAAGTGAAGATGCTGGAGGAGAAGGCCAGAAAGGTGAAGGAGTTAGAAATGTTGAAGAAATCAAAGCTTCAACCAGTTGTTTCTGCTCCTACCATACAGAAACTTACCCCTGAAGAAACCCAGAGCGAGGAGATTGTGACACTTTTGAAGAAATCCAAAATCCCTGCATTGGTGACATACATCAAAAAACACAAAGTCAACGTAAACCAACCACTTGTATCAGAGGAGAAGTACCAGGGCATGACCATGCTCCATTATGCATCCCAGAACGGACACAAACAAATGACATACGCCCTGTTGACGACTTTGAAGTGTGATCCAAGCATACAAAACAAATATTCCAAAACAGCCTGGCAACTTGCAAAGGATGATGTCATCAAACATCAGTTCCAACTGGCTAGACACAAGATGGGTGAAGATGCAAATGACTGGGAGGCCTCGAAGGTGGATAAGCCCTTGACAAGGGAGGAGATCCAGGATATAGAAAAATCAGCAGAAACCACAGAGAATGAAATCGTCGAGGAAGTCATGCAAAGAGAACTTGGTAAGTTGAGGTTGCAAAAGCAAGAAGAAAGAAAAAACGACAAGAAGGTTGGTGGTTCGGAAAATCAGACCATGGAGGGCATGTCCGAGGACCAAAAGAGAGCATACATGAGAGAAGTCCGTGCCAGGGCAGCTGAAGCCAGAATGAGGGGTTGATACATTAAAATTAAAAAAATATATATTTCAGTGTTGTTATTTTTCTAGAACAAAGGTGATGTCGTCTTGCTTGATGTTGTTCAGAACAGCATCCATCAGCTCGTGGTCCTTCTTGTGAAATAAGTCAAAGTGTCTGAAGCCCTTGAAGCATTGTTTCATGATCTGATGTTTGTCAAAGTTTTCCTTCTGCTCGATTTCCTTGATTAAAGTCTCTGCTTGGTTTCCCGACACAAACGAGCCCAAATTCACATCCTTTGGTTCATCTTCATTCTCTTCAAGACCATGTGGGATTTGTCCATCACCCACACAGTTACAGATCAGATCATGTGTATTACTTCTAGTATTCTTCTTGATGGTGAACAAATCCTTCAAATCCTCAGTATTGAAAATGTCTGAATTGTTCTTCTTTCCACTATCCTTGCTATCTGTCTGGTCATTCAGGATCTTCTTCGATAAGTTAATCTTCGTGACCTGTCTCTGCAGAATCTTCTCATCGATCATTCCTGCTGTGACTAGTCTATAAATAAAACACTCCTTCTTCTGACCATCTCTGTGCACTCTCCCCATGGCCTGCTGATCAATAGCAGGATTCCAATCATTGTCAAATAATATCAATCGATTTCCCCCAACCAAGTTCAACCCCATCCCACCAGACTTCGCCGATAGTAGAAAACATCTCACATGGGGACTAGTATTGAACTCCTTGACCAGGGCAGGTCTTTCCTTTCCCGAAATGGATCCATCCAAACGCACAAAGGGCAGTCTGTGCTGATACTTCAGGAGATCCTGGATGATATCAAGGGTCTGGGTGTAGTTCGATATGATGACGATTTTGTCATTTGACGTGGCAGCAATTTCTGTCAACAAAGCATCCAACACACGCAACTTACCACTATCAAGACCATTACCCTTGGGGCTAAAAGTGGTGCACATGTTCTGCAAGTTACTCTGGTAATAAGCATCGGATGTCAACAGCTTTGGGGTGTTGCAGATCTTTTTCAAAAGAGTTATCAACCCCAGGGAGAAAGACGAGGATGCATCGCCAACGCCCAGAATCCTCTCACTTATGGAGAGTTGGTCCTCAGTGGGTCTGCAAAAGATTATGTAGTCCCTCTTTGGCGGCAGGAACTTGTTCAGAATATCATTTGTTCTTCGAAGAATGAACCGTGAGGTTTCAGTGATCAATTCCTCGGATTGCTGCTCCCCCAGCTCAACCACACCCTTGTTGTACCGAGACTCTGTGTTTCTGGCTTTTGTGATAGGCACAATGAAGTTTTTCTTGAAGGAGTTCAGGGTGCCGAGAATGCCTGGGTTCAAAAAATCACAAATGGTAAAAAACTCCTGAAGATCATTTTGAATCGGTGTTCCTGTCAACAAAATCTTCTTCTTGAAGTCAACATTCTTCAAAATCTGCAGAATCTTTGAGTTGTTGTTCTTGAGCTTGTGTGCTTCATCGCAAACCACCATATCAATCTTGTCTTTGAAAGTATCCTGCTCGAAGATGGACTTCAAAGACAGAATCTTTTCGTAACTGATGATACAAACCTGGTACACCTTTTGTAAGTTCATGAACGACTCAAAGTCCTTTCTATCATTCTCTGCGGAGTTTGTTCCTGTTCTGGTTTGCAGAACCTTCACTCCAACTTTATTCTCCAGCCACTTCTTGAACTCCAACTTCCAATTATTGATCAATGTCACTGGGCACACAATAAGCACTTTTTTTATTTCCCCATTATCGTTCATTTTGTTGTTGATGTATTTAGCATTAGGTGACTGTGTTAGCAAAGTCCAAATCAGGGTGATTGACATCAACGTCTTACCCAGTCCCATTTCATCTGCTAACAAGCATCCGGAGATGTCAGGAGAAGTTATGCCCATCACACAGTTGTACATGAACTCCACACCCTGTCTTTGATGTGGTCTCAGAATCTTGGATAGAAGAGGATCAACCACAACATCAATGTCACTGTACTCGTTCTTTTTCTTCATCACAAGGGCATTGGCCACAGTCTTATCAAACAGTGGCTTTCCGGGAAGACTCTTTGATTGGTTGTACTCAACCATCTTCTTCGCGTTCCCTTTACGCACAGGAACAATGAACTTGTTGTTGAACATGGACTTGTCCACCTTGGTTTTTTTGATGAACTGCAAGTCATCCTGATCTTCTACAGTTTCTGTCAAATCATTCTCAAAGGAACTATCCTCACTGTTCCCCTTTTTGTTCAAAACTTCATTAGCCCTGCTTATATCATCCTTTGAGGTCAAGTAATGTGAGAACTGAAACTCAAAGTTCCCGTAAGTACCTATGTATGTGTCGTTGTTGTCCACCAGGCCCAACGAGGCAATGAAATTCCCCGTTTCGGTGTTGTATACCTTTAAACTCAATTTCTTGTGTGTTTGGAAGTCATAGGTGGTGTTGGAAGATGACAGAATCACACCATACCCATCAAGCCCCCAGCTTTTGTTTTTTTTGTTTGTTTTCTTTCTATAAAGCACAGAACATAGTCTTTGGGAGGTGGATGGAGCATCTTCAGTGAGATCTATGGTTCTCTTCACGGCGATTTTGGACTGTGTGTTGGTTTTGAACCCCGTGTTCATGGGTTTTCTGTATGATAGCTTTGCATCAGTGCCATCTTTTTTCTTTTGCGGAGGCACAAACGGTTTGAGCAATGAGTCCATGTTGTGTGTGTTTGGGGTTTATTACCTCATTGAGACACGAAAAATGAAAAAGATGCCGATTTCTTTTTTTTGGCGTCGACACCAAAGAGGTAACTATTCCAATGCTTAAATCCGATGTGTTATTATGAAAAAAAAAACCAAATATAAGTGTATGAACCACTTTAAAAAAGAACGTAATGCAGACATTGCATACTATATATAATACCCACTGCTCTTATTAATAAAACTATGATGAAGATAACGCTTAATACTGTTACAAATAATGGTGTTTCTGCATGTTCACGATATCGGACATAACAACATCTTTCACTCTCTGAAAAAAAAAACCCCCACGCGCACATATTTTGTTGACAAATTTTCAAGCAATTCTTATCACATCACCAAAAACACACACATCACCATACCCATGCTGTTACTATACACGACCCTTATAACTCTCTTTCTTTTTAACGTCTGCTTTACCAGAGCAATCTTACAACCCACCCACGCCAAACAGAACAAGACACCAACCAAGACGATCGTGTTTCTGGGGTCTGGTGGACATACAGGTGAAATGCTGAAGATCATGCATACCTACAAAACCACTCTTTCCAAAACATCCCTGGTGGTGTTCTACTCTGAGGAAAACTCCTTGGCTAGATTCAGAAACCAGTTTCCCGACCTGAAGAACACCACTTTTTATATGATCGGTAAGGCAAGAGAGGTTGGGTCTGGCAAGGTTGCATCAGTCAAGAGTATTGTGTATACTCTCAAGACCATCCTGGAGATCATCTGGGTAAACAGGGGTTATTTCCTGCATAATGAAAGAACTTTGATGTTGCTGAATGGCCCAGGCAGCTGTGTGCTCCTGGCGATGTTGTTCCAAGTGATAAAGGTTATTACTCTGAGGGATTGCCACAGTCTGAAGATTGTATACCTTGAAAGTTTGGCGAGATGCAATAAGTTGAGTATGACGGGGGTGTTCCTTTACTACTTGAAGTTGTCTGATGAGTTCCTGGTCCAGTGGCCTGAAATGCAGCGTTCATACCCATACGCCAAGTCATACGGGATACTAGTATAAACATGTTATTTTTTTTCATTAAAAAAGAGTTTTTTTATTTTCTGTTATTCATATATATTGTTCATTAAAAAACTCGCTTATTGTCTGGAGTTGATGATGTCAACGAATTCAGGCTTTAGAGAAGCACCACCGACTAAGAAACCATCAACATCGGCCTTGTCCTTGAAGGAAGAGGCATTGGCACCGTTGGCGGAACCACCGTATAAGATTCTGATCTTTTCGGAGACTTCTTCACCTAACTTTTCCTTTAGGAAGTCTCTGATTTGCTTGTGGGTTTCTTGAGCATCTTCTGGAGTAGCAGCTAAACCAGTACCAATGGCCCAAACAGGTTCGTAGGCAACGACAACGGAGTCCCAGTCTTCCTTGGACAACTTGGCGATGGTTGGTAACAATTGCTTCTTACAGACATCTAAGGTGATACCGGATTTTCTTTCTTCCAATAATTCACCAATACATAAGATAACATTGATACCTTCATCAATGGCGAACTTGGTCTTTTCAGCAATTAATTCGTCATCTTCAGCAGCAACAACGGTTCTTCTTTCGGAGTGACCTAAGACAGTCCATTCAATACCAATGTCCTTTAAGGAGGCAACAGAGTTTTCACCGGTGTAGGCACCAGCAGCCTTGGTGTAGGTGTTTTGGGCACCGATCTTGACTTGAGGAGACTTCTTGTTGATAGTGTTGGCGTAGTCTAAGTAGACAGCTGGAGGACACAAAACAACTTCGGTGTTTTCAGCTAAAGAAGCTTCGTTTAATCTTTCGATAATAGTCTTGATAGAGTCTTTGGTACCGTTTAATTTGAAGTTACCACCAACGAAGAAAGTTCTAGCCATTTTGTTATATAAGAATTAATATGATATTATATATCTCTGGTTATTAATATTAATTATTTAATTATAAAATAATAATATATAATGATTAGAATGATCTAATATATAATATTGTATTTTTTCACATAAAAGTTATATATGTGTTGAAAATAATATTAGTGGTGTAATTTTACAAAAAAAAAAAAATTTGAAAACCAACAAAATTAATGGGTGTGGAAGGTTCCACTAATGATATTCTTTTTTTTGGTATATATAAAAAAAAAATTTGCCAAGAGGGGAATCTTAAAAAGGGGATTCTTATTTTTTTTATTTTTTACAACACAGACAGAAAATATTATGATTAATGTTATCGGATATAAAATGTTATCGGATATAAATATTATCGGATATATAATTGATCATCGGATATAAAATGTTATCGGATATAAAATGTTATTTATATCCGATTATCATGCCAATATATATAAAAAAATTTTGTTAATCTTTTTTTTTTAAAAAAAAATTTCATGACTATTTGATATCTTCCAAAATACCGCTGGTAATTTTCTTCCTTTTCTTTTTTTTTTTTTCTGCCTATACGTTTGAAAAAGAATCACTTAACAAAATCATTAAAAAAAAAATTTTTTTATATAATTCTTCGTCAATTATACAGCAATATTTTAGTCGCTTAACTTTTCTTTACCATCTTTATATTATATATTATTATTTTATAAAAAATTAATATAGAATATTTAATTATAAAAAAAATATATTAAAGGACCATCCAAAATACAACAAAATGTCTGAAGAACAAGTCCAAAAGGTTGCTGAAAACGTTGCCAACTTACACCTTGATGAAGTCACTGGTGAAAGAGTCTCCAAGTCTGAATTGAAAAAGAGAATGAAACAAAGACAAAAAGAAGAAGAAAAGAAGAAGAAACAAGCCGCTGCTCCACCAAAGCCTGCCTCCAAGAAGACCATCGATGCCTTTGCTGACTTATCTCCTTCCCAATACCATGAAGCCAGAAGCAGACAAATCTTGGAATTCAGAAACAGCAAGGATTCCAAAATCAACCCATACCCTCACAAGTTCCATGTTTCCATTTCTGTTCCTGAATTCAACAAGAAGTACGCCCACTTAAAGAGAGGTGAAACCTTGAAGGAAGAAAAAGTCTCTGTTGCCGGTAGAATCCACAACAAAAGAGAATCTGGTTCCAAATTAAAGTTCTATGTCATCAAGTCTGATGGTGAAGAATTACAAGTCATGTCTCCAGCCCAAGACTACAGTGGTGATGAAGAAGCCTATGCCTTTGACCACGAAGTCTTGAAGAGAGGTGATATTGTTGGTGTTGAAGGTTACGTTGGTAGAACCGAACCTAAAAAAGGTGGTGAAGGTGAATTATCCGTCTTTGTTACAAAGATCATCTTATTGACTCCATGTTTACACATGTTACCAACTGATCACTTTGGATTAAAGGACCAAGAAATGAGATACAGAAAGAGATACTTGGACTTGATCATGAACAACAAGGCCAGAAATATCTTCAAAACCAGATCCAAAATCATCTCCTTCATCAGAAAGTTCTTGGATACTAGAGACTTCATTGAAGTTGAAACTCCTATGATGAATGTCATTGCTGGTGGTGCCACTGCCAAGCCATTCGTTACCCACCACAACGACTTGAACATGGATATGTTCATGAGAATTGCTCCTGAATTGTTCTTAAAAGAATTAGTTGTTGGTGGTATGGACAGAGTCTATGAAATCGGTAGACAATTCAGAAACGAAGGTATTGATATGACACATAACCCTGAATTCACCACTTGTGAATTCTATCAAGCATATGCTGATGTCTATGACTTAATGGATATGACTGAAATGATGGTTTCTGAATTGGTCATGGAAGTCTGTGGTTCTTACAAGATCCAATACCATCCAAATCCAAACAACGAAGAAGAAGTCATGGAATTAGACTTCTCCAGACCTTGGAAGAGAATCAACATGATTGAAGAATTAGAAAAAATCTTGGATGTCAAGTTCCCAGCTGGTGATCAATTACACACCCAAGAAACAAATGATTTCTTACAAGCTGTTTTGAAAAAACAAAACCTTCAATGCTCCCCACCTTTGACCAATGCCAGAATGTTGGACAAGTTAGTTGGTGAATACCTTGAAGAACAATCCATCAACCCAACCTTCATCTTTGGTCATCCTCAAATGATGTCTCCTTTGGCCAAGTACTCCAGAGACCAACCTGGTTTATGTGAAAGATTCGAAGTCTTTGTTGCCACCAAGGAAATCTGTAATGCATACACAGAATTGAACGATCCATTTGACCAAAGAGAAAGATTCGAAGAACAAGCCAGACAAAAGGACCAAGGTGACGATGAAGCTCAAATGGTTGATGAAACCTTTGTCAATGCCTTAGAATACGGTTTACCTCCAACCGGTGGTTGGGGTTGTGGTATCGATAGATTGACCATGTTCTTGACTGATAGCAACACCATCAGAGAAGTCTTGTTGTTCCCAACCTTGAAGCCAGACACCTTGAACAAGAGTTTGAATGAATAAGTCTTTTTTTATTATTATATATACTTTTTGTTTAAAAAATTATTCCTTTGATAAATTTCCGTTTCTTCTCATTTGTATCACCTTTTCGTATGCTGGATCCCTTGGAGACTGAACTGGGTTCAAGTTCTTGAAATCATCCGGTATGTCATAAGTAGCATCTGAATCAAAGCTTGTCAACAAATCTCCACATGCTATGAACTCAGGCTGGTTGTTTGTTCCTGTTCTGTAATCCAGATTGAAGTCCGCCACGTCCTTGAAGAAGTCTTGGATGGTTTCATTCAATTTCAGCTTTGGTTGCCATTGATCGTTTGGTTTTTTGAATCCTATTCCAACCAAGAAGGCTTCGGAGGATGTCGCTCTACTACTTCTAGGTTTAGCTATGTATATTTTATCAAAGAAGTTTCTGCAAATCGCATAAAGATGATCACAGTCTTTACCACGGAATAATTTGACCACAAACTTTCCTGTTCCTTCTTTTAAGATACAACAGGCTAATTGCAAAGCAGCTAGAATCAACTGATGTTGAATGTACTCATCCAAGTCGTGTATACCGGTGACATCAGGAGCACCGTCTGAAATAACCAAGTCAGCCTTTTCATTCCCAAAGATGGATAGAATGTTGTTCAATGTTGATGGAGCTGTGATGTCTGCCTTCAAACAGGTGACATTCTCAATTGGGGTCATTGATTGCAAGTCAACAGCCACAATCTTCTTGTTTTCATCAACTTCATTGTTTGGAAACATCTTTGTGGAAAGAACCTGGGACCAGGACCCAGGAGCAGCACATAGATCCACAACTTTGTTGACTTCATCAGCCAAAATGTTGAACTCCTCGTCTATCTGAAGAAGCTTGTATGCGGATCTTGCTCTGTACCCCTCTTCCTTAGCTTTTCTGTAGTACACGTCTCTTTTATCTTTACTATTTTGGCCCATTGCTGTAGTTTTGTATTATATATATCCTTGGTGATGATATTCTGGTATTGTAACCAATTTTAAATTTGAAAAAAGAAAAGTCATCATGGTAGCGATTTTTAATGTATTTGAAAAAATTGAACGACCAAAAAAAAGTTATAATTTTTAAAAAATTTTTCACTCATATTTCGAATTTGCTCTTTCTTTTTCTCAATGAAACCAAAGTATAAGGTTTACAGACACAACCAAACACAACCATATAACATGTTCCACAACGGTTTTAAGTCATTGAATCAAATAAGATTCAACTCTGCCAGCACCCCGTTGGCAGCCCCAACCCAAGTCATGATCCAGAAATTCATCGACAACAAGTCTGTCCAAACCACCAGCATCAACAAGCTAACCTCAGAACTAGACAGATTGTATCCAAAGGATGCCACCCACACATCATCCGACATCCCATTTAACATAAAGGCCTTGTATTTCCACCCAAGAATCAATGCCAAAACACATAACGAAAAAGTCGCTTCTTTGGTTTTCAAGTCCTATGAAAAGAGCAATCTTCACTTCATGGCTGACTTTGCCATGAGAGCTGGGTTTTATGCTGGATGTGTCATGAGCGAGCCATTGAAACTAAAAACCGAAAGAACTCTACGTACTTACAACAAGTCCCCATTCGTGCATTCCAAGAGCAAACAGAATTTCTTCAAATTGACCAGAAAAATCCAAATCGATGTGTTTGACACAGCCCCTGAGGCTTTGGACATGTTGTTAGCAAACATAGTCAAGCACGCCAAACCGGGTGTGGCCCTGGAGGTTGAGAACTTCACCAAACAAACACTTGAAGGGAACTTCGTCGAAGGATTGCCTTCAAACAAGTACATGGCCTCAGCCCTGGCCAGGGACCCTCTGTTCAGACACGTCAAGCCATTGGCTGAGTCTGAGTTGTTTTTGCAATTTGCCCAAAACGGGAAGAGTGCTGAAGTCAAGCAAGAGAAGGAAGCTGAAAGCATTGAAGAAAAGAAATGATTATAAAAAATGTATATAGTAAATGTAATGCATCGCCTTGCAGTGATTTTTTTTTTTTTGTAGAAGGAGGAGAAGTTTTTTTTTGATGGGAATGGACATCTGTGGAGATATATATTACCATGTTTGAAGTATGATCTCTGACAAATGTGATAGTGCTTATTGTAGAGTTTTATCCTCGTGTAAGAAGTACAATTACACCCAAATGACATATATAATAACAACATATCATATTGCAGAACATTTTTACACCTTTCAATGCCAAGTAGCATCCTTATGGACTATCCTAGCGTTGTTTTAAACAGGTTTAATTAATTATTTATGCTTTTTTCTACTTGTTTAAATAATTTTGGAAGAAAAAACATTGCATCAATTCTTAGAAACGGGGGATTGGTCTAGTGGTATGATGCTTGCTTTGGGTGCAAGATGTCCCGGGTTCAATTCCCGGATCCCCCCTTCTATTAATTGTTTTTTTTTGTTTTGCTTCTTCTCCAACCTTATCTGTGTTTTTATTGTTCCACACTATTAATCTAAGTGCTTGAGTAAGAAAGCACCAAATAATTTAATAATAATCAAAAACATTGTAACAACTTACGTTTTATTATTTTTTTTTCAAACCGATTTGGTTTAACCAATTAATCGCGCAAACATGACATCAGAAGAAATATCTTTTTTTTTTTCATGGTGATGTCACCCTTAGTTGAAACCATCAGAGTCTGACAAACCATCATTGTTTGGATGTCTTATTGAATCATGATATACATGCTTTGATTTTTTAGGACTCTCTTTTGTCAAGCAATCCAACGTGTATTCCAGTATGGTCATTTGTTTTTCCAAATTCTTATAATTTAGCAACTTGTGTCTGATTTTGACAATTTTGTGTTCCAGCCCATTGACTCTGTCAGACAGCGTTTTGTAGTTATGTTTAAGTGTATTTTTTAGATTTTGTGCTTCTATATTGGCTTTTCCCAGGCTTGAAAGCTCTCTTGATATGTCTGTTTTTAAAATACCAAATTCTTTTTTTAATTCTATGAAATTCGCATTTTCAATTACTGATTCTTGGACGTAAGATGGAGATATTTCCGTACTGGATTCATCCAAAGAAATGTTAAAATCTTCATATGGTTGCATCACGGAAGAATTACCAGGTAATACCGTACTATTAATACAATCATCAAGATTCTCTAGAGTTGGCAAAAATGTTGAGTTTATGTCATTATCTTCAACAACTATTCTATTTTTAACCCCATAAATATCTTTTAATCTTGATATAAACATATTGTACAAATCTCTCAGCAGAATACCATTATTATTCTCTTGAATACTACACAATTCATCCAAGTTGTTAGACAAATAAAACAAGTTTCTCAAAAACCTCTTTTTAGCCTTTTTAATGTAATTTTTCTTCAGCACCTTCTCATATAAAACCTCATCATAAGTTTCCTTAAGATCAGGATATATTGCTAAAAACGCATTGGAACAGAGAAACTCACTTATTGATTTATCCACATGTTTTTTGGAGAATTCAAATTTATCGATCATGAGGGGTAAAAACGTAGAGATGCTTTTACCGGACATGCATTTTACCAACTTGATCAATGTCTTTATATCCACAGGATTCGGGATAAATTCCTTTCCAGTGTATTTATACAAAACTTGGTCTTTGAAAACCAGTCCGTTAATGTAATAAATAGTAGTCTTACTTGATATTTCAACTACGTTTTTCTTGTCCTCATTTCCCAAATAACTTTTATATTGTTTCCATAAGTCTAACGTAAAATAGAAGTCAATTGTTTCGATCATTGAAGATATATTGCACAAATTTATTGACGTTGCTGTGAGACTAGTTAGCAAATACAAACCTCCACTCAGTTTTTTCAGTTCAATCAAACCAGTCAAAAACATTTTGGAAACTTCATTTGCAGAAACAAAGTCGATTTCAATGCTTGAACTGTTTGCCTTGTGAAAGATATCTAATTGTAATTTCACAGGAAATTTTGGATGCCATAAATTGTCTTGTGCTTCTCTCATGGCTACTGATTTGGTTTCAACTCTACTGACCAAAGTTATCCGTTTAGAAGAGTACAGTATAAGGAATCCGTTGGAAATGCCATTATCACTGATTAAGTTATCTAAAGAACTTACAGTTTTAGTCTTAATTTGATCAAAAACATCTAGTAACAAGCTGTTGTTCTGATATGAATTGTAACTCTGTTTGGTGTTCACCACCCATCTGCAATCCATGAATTATGGTTTTATATAGTTTATTCATATTTTTATGGAGAGACAAAAAAAATAAATGGAACACACCCACAATTCTTATCAGTTGACAACAAAATAATTTTTTCCTTGATTAATTCCCAAATAGGAAAAACACATTAATTAAAACAATCTAAAAAAACATTTCACAATACACTAATACAACTTTAAACAATCAATTATCAATATATATATCTTATGTTTCAGTCTGATATTGGAATAGTGCTGATGTGAACAACAAGTTTTCCCCTGATTTCACCTTCCGCAATGAGTTTATTCCAACTACATTATATCTGACTGAATTTCTTGCTGATTCATCATTAGGAGCAATGCTCTTTCTTATGGAGTACAGCTTGTTGGTCATCAAAAATCTATTTTCCTGAATACGAGCATCATTCTCATTTTGTATATAATACTTCAAATCAGGAGAACTATTATTGTACATGATGTTCTCTTCATAGTGGTTTTCCTCAGCTTTGAAAGTGGGTCTGAGGATGGTCAAAAATCCCAGTATTATCAATAGCGGAACACTCAAGCATAAGCATAGCATCTCTTGAGTATTGAACTTTGTTGTTATGGCTGAAACAAGTCTCTCCTTTGTTGAAGAGACATAATTTCCTTGGCTTAGATATAGTGAGTTGTCGTTGTGCATAGGTAATGTTAATCTATAATCTTGAACAACATTTTCTAATCTTATTTTAGAGTTTAACAAGAATAGGAATATGCTTTCAACCATGGTCTTCAAGGCTTTTTGGAAGACATATTTAAGACTGCTATCTGGAACTGGAATGTTATGTGTTGGTAATAGAGAAGTACTTTTTCTGATCCCAAAGGCATCCTCTAATTTTGACATTATAATTTTTTACTGTATCTATAATGTGATTCTTTCTTTCAAACAAAAATACAGAAACCAAACTTATGTTTAATCAAATCTGGTTTAACTATTTTGATTCTAGATTTAGAAAACTATCACTCTGTTGAATTATCCAAATCTTGTTTAATAAATACAATTGTGACAACATATATATCTGCAGTTGATATAGTGTTTGTTTTCAAAATAAATCAATTAATTAATCAAACTTTTTCATCAATTATGGAATTTTATCACAAAGATTAAAGATAACTATTTTCAGGAGAGAGAAAAAACGTCTTACTGAAATCTTTCTTGTTTATCTCCGATAGTACACTGAAATGGCTTTTTAACAGCTTCCAAATCCAATCTACTATATACATACAAAATGCACATAAAAACTATTCTCAATCCTATTATAATCACATAGACAGTAACCCAAAAAAACAGCTTTGTTTCAAGTACTTAATAAAGCAGGTTTAATAATCTATACAAATTACACATTTTAATAAAAGTTTTAAAATATTGTTCAGGGTTAAAAAGCTGTCAAATTTTTATCCACATGGTTTTATTCTGGTTGAAGAAATTCATTGTTGTTGTTAAAAGGTTATCATCAGTAAAAATATGATAAAACAATAATTAAAGTGTGAATTTGTAGTTATTAACTTTATTTAGTGCCTAGATTTCATCAGGGTGAATGTTAATAGAATCAATAATAATAATTGTGCTAATTCGATGCATAAACAAGAAATATGTTTATAATTCAAGTTCTCAGGTTATATACCATATTTTTTTTACTTTTTTTTGAAGTTTTATTGAAGGAAGGAGAATGAAAATTTTGAATTTGAAATTTCCTCGTTGAAGCTTAAATAGTCCAAAAAAATTTGCTATGGGTTTTTTGAAAATCGAACCAAAAAAAAATTTTACACTTTTGCAAGAAAACATACCCTTTTGGGATACAATGTCCCAATTAGGAAATGCTTATTTTCTTCAGAATATCAACTTGACAAAAAAAGAAATGTACACAAGGCAGGGCTAAAACACAGATATATTCAGCCACACGAAACTTTCTGGATGTTCAAATAAAAATTCATATAATGGTTATACACTTCATTAAATATTCATATCTCTTTATTATAACACAATACATATATTCTAAATATCAATTTTTTTTCTATAAAACTAAATGTGAGTCTTACCGTCTAATAAATTTTCAGATCCAGAATCAACAAGTTGGTCAAGTTCAATCATGTAAACAGCTCCGTGATAGTTTTCTTCAGTTGTACCAGATTCATCAATGGTTTGAGAGGCAGTAGTGACAATAATTTTGTTTGATTCAGCAGCCAAGGTACAACAGGAAATTCTGTCAATCTTTGGGATCACATATTCGTAGACCAAGGTATATGATTCCAAATCATATACTTGAACTTTACATGTAGACCAAACAGCAGTGATGAAGTACTTGTTATCCAAAATGAAAGATCCATCAGGTTCTGGAGATTCAAAGTCTATGTTATGCTTTTGGATATCGATAACCTTGGAAGCATCTTTAACCCAATCTTTGGATTCATATGGAATTTCTAAAATTTGGAAGTTCAAAGAATCAGTCAAGTATATTTTGTCTTTGTTAACAAAGTTTATACTGTTTGGAATTCTGATTCCATCATAAACACATTCATATGTGACTTTATCATCCTTAATAACAAATTTCATAACGCACCCTTCTAGAGTACAGTCTCCAACATGGAAGTCATTCATGATACCGGCGTAGATAATGGAGCTGTCATTTGGATCGGTGTTACCGTCATTGGATCTCATTCTATCCCAATCTCTGTCTAATCCAGAAGCAGAGTACAAGGCAATGTATTCCCAGCTTCCAGTGTTGAAATCACCCTTGGCTAAACCATATTTAGCTCCGAAGTAAACAACATCAGCATTTTCTTTGGATGGAACCACAAACCCAACTCTTTCTGGGAATTCACCTTCTTTTTTGGTGATTTGAAGTTCTTTGAAATCAGATTGATCCTTGTTGCAGGAGAATATCTTGGCATGGAATACATCAATCCAGTAGTATTTTTGGTGAGTGGCAGAGTATAGACACCCTTCACTTAATCTTGAATCAAGTACATTTCTGAATAATGATGATTTGTCTTCGATAGTAACAACAGCCATTTTTATTATTATTTATTGGTTTATGGTTCTTCTAGTTATTTATTGAAAATAAAGAAACTTGATGAAAAAGAATCAAAACTTCAGGCATCCCTTTTGATACACTCCCCTTATATCCCTCTTTATATTCTACCGAAAAAAAAAAAAATCCTATTTTAAACACAAATCAGAAGGGGAAAGTGCCAGCGGGAAATAGTGTTCCGATTGACCCCACAATGAGAAATCTCAATCCAAAATTATGCACAGTTAAGTATATACATGAAAGTGATAAGATTCAGTCTAAATCTGTAACTTAATAGTAAAAAAGATTACATACTACTATGTAGCAGATAACAATGAATGCAATCATGTACTTAATGATCACTGCTGGATGCAAAAAAAATGCAAAAAAAGAGGTCTTACCCGGATTCGAACCGGGGTTGTTCGGATCAAAACCGAAAGTGATAACCACTACACTATAAAACCAAGTTAATAATTTTCAAATGAATATTTTTTAGATGTTCAATAAAAAGCAAGAATAATACAGTTGAATTGGATACGTTTACATAAGATATACAAGCATTATTTCAAATATTTTTGTTGCATTGCTTACTGAAGATTCTATGTGTTTGTAAATATATTGAATAAGCAATTATTTTTCAGCAAAAAGACCTTTGTTGATGGTTTACCTGAAAATGTAATTATTTACAGTTTTGCAAAATTTCAACAATTTTTTTGAGAAGTCATTACATTGTCAACATCTCACATATACTGTTTATTAGTCCCGTAAGTTAAAAACAAAGCTGTTTTTTTGTATATAGATTGGATACTTTCCAGCTTGAGCATAAAATTACTGTAGCATATTCACATCTTTTTGATCTTTATATCAATGTCTTAAAATCTTTTTTACTACATGCTTTTTTATTCTATCAGACAAAATATTCTTTATTTTCGTAGGCAAAATTAAACAATTCAAATTTAACAAAGTTGTTTACATATTAGTTGTTTTGTTTTTATAATAACTTTTTTATAATTTTAGTTAATTAAACTTATTAACTTTTTGATAAATTATAAATATTATATGTAAACAAACTGTATGGTTTCACGTGACTACTAGTAAACAAATATTTTACAAATTTCAAACTATACCAAGGTGAACTCAATATCATCAAAAAAAGCACATTATAATAACCTCTCATACAAAATTAAAAATATTAAAATAGATTATATTAATCAATCATATCATTACACCTAATTAACATACCTAGAAGTTTCTATAACAGTGCTAAGTTCTATAGATTATAAACATCATTCTACATTTCGGACATAACCATCAGTAACAAAAAAAATTTTCATCTTTCTTTTTTTTTTTTTTTCCTTGGTCTTCGAATTAAAATTTTTCATTTTTTTTTTTTTTTTTTTCAGAGTTGAAATTTGGCAGATTTCATTACTCTATACTCGATCTAACAACAAAGACTCTTACAAAACCAAAATAGAAATTGCATTAATACAGAAACATCAATTAAAATGTTATCTGTTCAAAGATTGTCTAAAAACGCCAATATAAATGGCTTAGCTAGAAGCTTTAATCACAGCAAAAGTGCCATTTCTGCTTTTGTAACATACAACAAAACCTTCATGACTGATGCCACTTTGATCAACAAAAACAAATTAATTAACGAAGAATGTGTATTATCTGAAAGCATAAACGGATCCATCAAGGTCGTCAAGTTAAACCCTGGTAAAGAAAATGTTAACAACTACCTATCTCCAAAACATCTTTCTTTGTTAAACGAGAACTTATCCATTTACAATAAATCTCCAATTACTGAATTTATTGTTTTGGACTCAGTTACACCAGGTAGCATTGTTTCTAAGGGGTATGATACTGAATTCATGAGAAAGTTAACTACTTTGTCTGATGAAAATAGAGTCTCTGAAACCATCAGTTTAATCAAGAATTCTTACGATTTAGCCACCCAACTAACACATGCCAATAAGCCAGTCGTTGCTTTATTAAATGGTGAATCTAATAATGCATTTAACTCATTTGCTGCATTAGCCCCATTCAGAATCTCCACCGAATTCACTAAGTGGTCTATGGACAATTTGAAGAAGGGTTTACTACCAGACTTGGCCAGTACCACAACTATTCCTCGTGTCACTACATTAGGTGGTTTGAATGGTCAACTAGGTATTTATTTACTATTGACTGGTGATGTTATAAGTGGTGAAGATGCTTACGTTGCTGGTATCTCTACTCATTATATTCCATACGATGCTGTTGATGAAGCTTTAGCAAGATTATCCGATTTAGAAGTCAACCACGTCAACTCAAAGCTAAAACAAGAAACTATTGTTTTGAATACTCAAATCTATAAAGACCACCTGGTCAGAGGTCAACTTTCTGCTGAGGCTAAGAATTTCTTAAAAGCTGAAAACGAAAAAATATTATCAAAGATTAACTTGAAGAACTTCTCTGAAGTTTTGGATGAATTTGGTCAACCTGTTCAAAGTTTAAACAGAAACTATCAATTTAAGTATTCTCCACAAGCATTGGATGTTATTGAATATGCTTTCAACATAGTCAGTCATAACAACTTTACTAATCAATTTATTCATAAAACCATTAAAAATAGATTATTAGAAATCATCACATGTGAAGATAAGAATGCCTTTACTATAGAATGGACTAATGCTCATAAGAAATTTGCATCTGAAACTTTGTCCAAGCTAAACGAAATACCTGAATATTTACTACAAGCAGCTACTAGAATGATTGTTGTCAACAGTGAGAAACAAACCGTTGAATCTGCTTTAATAAATGACCAACTTTCAATGAGTGAATTTTACTCAAATGATGAATACATCAACAACATAGACAACAAAGATGCCAAGTATACTGAAGATCTATCTCTGATGGAAAAGTTTAAAAACCAAACCGTTGAAGTTGCCGAAGACATAAAAATGACTCAATACAAGCCATTCAACCTAACAATGGGTAATGTCAATGAATCTGCCATTAAGAAATCTTTCATGAAGTTAGGTCCAACAAAAAACAGAAAAGCTGTAGAAAACAGTGTTTTCATCTCTTCAAATCACATATCAAAGACTAGTGCTGAATTCATAACCAACAAATTAATTCTAGATAGATGTTTGGTACACAATGAGAATGTTTTAACATGGAAAAAAATTGCCAAGAGTTTCGTAGCTAAACCAAAGGAACCTGAAGCTGAGCCAGTTACTCCAGTTGTTCAAGAATCTGTAACTGAAGAAACTACCGCTGAGGTTTCTGCAGAAAAGGATGAACCTATGTCCTTAGAAGATCTGTTAGAAAGTGACGTTGATGTATTCGCTAATAAAGTTGATGAAGTAAATATCTACAACGATTTCTTCAAGAATGATAAATAGAGTACTAAATATCTGTTTCATTTATATAAATGTGATTAATCTGACTTGTACATATACATTTTTCTTTTGGGTGCATCTTCGTGATATTTGCTTTATGTTGTGTTTAGAAGGAAATCATGTGGAATATCCCCTCCTTTTTTTTTTTTTTTTTCTTTTAAATTTTGTGAAAGTGTTAAACTTGCATTTAAGTCATCTTTGAGAAAATGTTAATAAAAACCCAAAAAAAAGGATCCAATTCGACATATGGAGAATATTATTTCAAATATACCCTACACCATCTATAAAGATGAGTGTGGTTATTGTTTCAAAAATGAAAAAAAC
This sequence comes from Hanseniaspora nectarophila, assembly GCA_030573495.1. NCBI lineage: Eukaryota > Fungi > Ascomycota > Saccharomycetes > Saccharomycodales > Saccharomycodaceae > Hanseniaspora > Hanseniaspora nectarophila. The sequence continues at coordinate 21,455 of JAJMDJ010000001.1, forward strand.
ATGTTAGGAGAAGATACCAATTCACTTTTATATTTTTGTTTGCAATGTTATCAAGGCTTTTGTCCTGATGATATTCATCTTCATGAAAAAGCAGCTTCTGATCACAAAGTCTTTTTAAAATACAAGAGAAATGAAAAGGAAATACAAAAAGAAAACGAATCCAAATTGAAGAAAGTCAAACTGGAAATACAAAATGAACCAACACTCGATGAAAAGTTTGATCTTGAATGGTGTATCTTAGAGAAGAAAGATACTATTGGTGATTCCAAAACACTTTTAAGTTATAATGATGAACAGACTGCTGATAATGAAAAGATATTTGATTTGATTTACAAAATTTTTGATAAGAAATCTATCGAATACCAAGAGAAGGATCAACAGTGGAAGTTGGAAATAAAGTCTTGTGTGCACACAAAAAACCTGGAAAAAAACTTGGAAAAAGTTGATTTAAAATTCAATAAAGAGGATGTTAAATGTACTGACTGTGATATCAAGGAAAATTTGTGGCTGTGTTTAGAGTGTGGAAATTTAGGATGTGGTAGAGAACAAGCCGGTATCAAAGGTAACTCTCATGCAGTTGCACACCAAAAATCAAACAATACCCACTCATTAGTTTTGAAGCTAGGTTCATTTAGTGAATCCAACCAAGATATCTACTGTTACTCATGTGATGATGAAGTTAAGGTTTCTGATAGCTTCCAATCCGAGTTTATTACTATTCTTTCAAAACAAGGCATATCTTCTGGGAATTTTGCCACTGAAAAGGGTTTAGCCGAAATGAATGTTGAACAAAATTTGAATTGGGACTTTAAAATTACCGATGCAAATGGTGAAGATTTGAAAACCATCAAACCTAATAAGGTGGTTGGTACCGGTCTTATGAATTTAGGAAATTCCTGCTACTTCAATGCCGTTATTCAATCTTTGTTTAACGATGGGATCAGTATCAAAAAATTTGATATTCTTTCTGAAGGTGATGTATACAGCAAGATTTTGAATGATGTTGTTTATGCTAATACAAACATTAAAATTCAATTGAAAAAGTTGATTTCTGCTATCCTGAAAAATCCTGAACAATACAGTCGTGGTGTTAAACCTTTGTTGATTAAAAAGATGGTTTGTTTGGGTAATGAAGAATTTAGCTCTGGTAGACAACAAGATGCTATGGAATTCTTAACTTACTTTTTGAATTTCTTAGAAAATAAAGTTTTAACAAAGGATGATACTACTTTAGACAAGTTGTTTAGATTCGATACTGTTAATAAAATGCAATGTACTTCATGTAAGAAGTACAAACTTGTTGAATCGTTAGGTGAAAATTGTGTAAATGTACCTTTAGATGAATCTCTTCCTGAACAAGATTTATCTGATAAATTTTTCAACATTTTCAAAGAATCAGACATTGGATTCAAATGCCCTGAATGTGAAAATTCCATGTCATCAAAAATGGAATTCAAGACTTACCCAGAGACGTTGATTGTTAATCCAACAAGAATCAAATTGGAAAATTGGACACCTGTAAAGACATGTTCAAAGTTGACTGTTCCAGAGACTATAGATTTATCATCTCTTGATTTTTCCGAAGTTGCTTCTGAAAACTTAGTTAGTGAATCAGGAAAGAAATTTGTAGCTAAAGAAGAACTTGTTAATCAGCTTATTGAATTTGGTGGGTTTACCAGAAATGCTTGTATCAGAGCATTAAAAGCTAATAACAATAATCCAGATATTGAACAATCTTTAAACTGGGTCTTTGATCACATCGATGATGGTGATATCAATGAACCATTAAAGGAAGAAGACACTGAAAAAGGCGTTGATCAAGAAAGTTTGAATATGATGAAAGGTATGGGATTATCAGAAAAGCTATGTATCAAAGGGTTGACATTAAAAAGTGGGAATGTACAACAAGCTGTGGATTGGGTTTTCAGCAACATGGATGACAATGGAGAACTTGATAGCAAACCTAATGCAACAAAGACCACTCACGGTAACAAATATGCAAATGAAGAAAAGAAATATGCATTACAAAGTGTGATTTGTCATAAAGGTAACTCTGTGCATTCTGGTCACTATGTTACATTCATCAAAAAGGAAATTGATGGCCAAAGTGTATGGGTTTTGTACAATGATGAGAAGATAATTAAGCTTGAAGAGACTGATCCAAATAGAATTGAAGATGTTCAAATCAATGGCTATATTTACATATATAAAAAAATTTAAATACAAACGTTGTTATTTTTTAATAAAAAATTGACATTTTCTTATTAATTAAAGCTAAGTAAAACTCAATTCATAAAACAAAAAAAAAAAATAAAATGCATCGGCCGGGAATCGAACCCGGAGCTCAACGATGGCAACGTTGAATTTTACCATTAAACCACCGATGCAGATTAGGTGTTAAGAATTCATATGCATCGGCCGGGAATCGAACCCGGAGCTCAACGATGGCAACGTTGAATTTTACCATTAAACCACCGATGCTAATAAATTCTTAACGAGAAAAAATATTCGTCAATGTGGGAGGAAAGTAGAGATGTATATCACTTGACAAGCTTCTATCTGCAATTTGAAGCATGTCGAGTTGTTATTGGATGATCATATATGTTAATAATATGCTTTAAAGGTGATGTGGTTATTTAAAGTGTGTCTAGGTGCATTAATGTAGTGATTATGTGACATTTGATTAAACCAGTTTCAAATATTTTTATATCCGATATTATTAATTCTTGTCATGTTTTTTTGTTTTGGTGGATCACATATTATTACTTTTTTTTTACTATTTTTTCGTGTGTCAAAATCATAATTTCATAGATAACTTGAATAGTATTAAATGCATCAACCAAAACCATTTATTAAAAACAAATAAATCAAACTTTGTTTGTTATATAATCTTATATTTATTATTATTTTTTAAAACACATAAATCCTGTCATCTTTATAAAATAATGGATAATTCCTTTTCTCAGATATCTTTTAATCATGGAGCAAACACCTCAGTGAATTATCAAGATCCAATGGATGGCAATTCATCACCAACACAAAGATTGAATTATGCCAAACCAAATGCAAATAACAGCAGTAACAATGCACAAAGAAAACCCTCAATGGTCTACCAGCATTATACACAAAATAATGAAAACAATACTTCAAGAGTTATGAGTGAAAACATTGGCAACTATAGCATGAACAATGACTTCTACATGAACAATAATCAATCATTTAACAACACTAATGAAAACATTCTATACAACCAAAACAATACATCTATGAATGCCATGGGTGACAGCTCATTCTGGACAGAAAACGGAAACAACTCACCTACCAACAACCAAAGCTTTAATACCACAGCTCAAAGAAACATGACAGCTCCTGTTTTCAAGAACAACACGAGTGCATATGCTGGATACTCACCATCTGCAGCTAACAATGGAGGAAGCACTTTGATTAATTCTGCTTTCCAACAAAGAGGAAACAAGAGTCCTGTATCTGCTCTTTACTCTCCATCGCCTAATGCCAACAATACATCTTTCAATTTGAAAAGAGCGATTTCAATAAAAAACAACGGATTAAATACAAATGTTGACTTGTCCTTCAACGGCAATGATCAACGTAATAACTTCAATGGGAATGCCATTTCAAACACCAAAAGAGGATCATTGCAAAAAATCATGGATTCACCTGAAACATCAACTGTTGAAGATCCAGGTAATTCAATGGAATTGAAAATCAAAAACGCACAGATTGAGTCTTTGGAAAATGAAATTGAAAGTTTGAAAAAGACTTTGAAGTTGAGAACAACAGGATCCTTGAAGAATAATATAAAGAAAAATGGTGATTTAACTTCACAGTTTGATGATCCTAATTTTGTTAATGGTGATGATTCCAAAATGAAGAAACAAAGCAGCACAAATACCAAAGATAAACTTGATTCAAATGGGATTGATGAGCTAGATTCCTATCAAGACAGCTTTTTTTTCCAATTAGCCAAGAGAAATACCAATTCCTTGGATGATGAGCTGTATGTCTTTCCTGAAATACCCAACTCAATCAATGAATTAATATTGAGATTATCAAAAACTAATGAGAATAGCTTGAACAAAATCAAGGACTTGGAAACGAGATTGGATTCTATAATCACTGCTATAATGATGAACCCAATGAACATTAATGGAAATGCCAATGGTTTAAACAATGTTTCTACTGAATACGGAAGATACGATGAGGAGGCAATTGCTCATAAGCTAGTTGTAAGATTAGAGACATTAACTAAAGAAAATGAAGAAATGGCCAAAATGTTGAGTTATGGAAGAAGTAAGGAAATGCAAATTGACATCAAGTTATTGCAAAGAGAAAATGAACTCTTAAATAAAAGAATAAAAGAACTTGAATCAAAAAGAAAATAATAAGGAATAAATAGTTATTTAATATAAAAAAAAAAAACAAGCTATTGCTATATAAAGGTCATTAGTTATTTTGTTTGAACAGCAACTTTAGAATTGTCTTCTGTTTTGAACACCCTTTGCAAGTAATCTTAAAACATCTTCGGTAGATTCCCAAGAAATACAGGCATCAGTGATAGAACAACCATAAGTTAATTTGGCCAAGTTTTCCGGAGTTGGGTCTTTTGGTAGGTCTTGTCTACCTTCAACCAAGTTACTTTCAATCATAACACCACAAATACCCTTTTCACCAGCAGATAATTGGTCGTATACGGATTGGGCAACCTTTGGTTGATTTCTGAAGTCCTTGTTGGAGTTACCGTGGGAACAATCAACCATGATCTTGGATTGGGCAGTACCCTTGACAATGACATTGGCATCTTCCAAGACTTTCTTGGTTTCCTTAATGCTCTTTTCATCGTAGTTGGTACCCTTCTTACCACCTCTTAAGATGACAATACAGTCATCGTTACCTTGGGTAGCAACAATGGCAGAGTGACCAGACTTGGTAACAGATAAGAAGTAATGACCGAAGGAAGCAGCCTTGATAGCATCAATGGCAACTTGTAAACCACCATCGGTACCATTCTTGAAACCAATTGGGAAGGATAAACCAGAAGCTAATTCTCTGTGTAATTGAGATTCAGTGGTTCTGGCACCAATGGCACCGAAGGAGAAACAATCGGACAAGAATTGAGGAGAGATGGTGTCCAACATTTCTGAGGCAATTGGCAAAGTGGAAGTCAATTCAGTGAACATCTTTCTGGAGGTTTCCAAACCCTTGTTGATTTGGTAGGTGTTGTTCAAATCTGGATCATTGATCAAACCCTTCCAACCAACGGTGGTTCTTGGTTTTTCTAAGTAGGCTCTCATGATAATACACAAGTCCTTTTCTAATTCCTTAGCCAAAACAGCTAATTTTTGGGAGTATTCGATGGCAGCCTTTGGGTCATGGATGGAACATGGACCAACAACTATAACTAATCTATCATCAGTACCGTTAACAATTTCACTAACGGCTTCTCTGGCCTTTAGGATATTAAGCTTACCAGCTTCAGTGATAGGGTATCTTTCTTGAAGTTCTTCAGGGGTGTTGGTTAATTCTTCGTAACCAACAATTCTGGAATCTTCTAATCTGGATCTGTCTCCTAAGTGGATGTTTTTATTCAAAGGCATTATATATATGTGTTATTTGTGAGTAGATGTTAGTATTAAACTATTTCTAATAATTTCTATGGTTTTTTACTATTATTACCTTTCTTGAATTATAAATTTGAAAACTAAAACCTCCCTTTTTTATTATATATTAAACACTTTGAAAAAAAAAGAAAGCAGAAAGGTAGATCATACATTTTTTTGATGACTCTTTGAACAACCCATGTCGAAAATTTTAAAATAGTGAAAAAAAAGAAAAGAAAAGGGCAATTGTTAATTAAAAATGTGGAAAAAGTTTCACCTCGCCTGAAAAAATAAATAGTGGGAAATTTGAATGATCCTTTTTCGGAACAACGGACAAGGGGAAGTTGTCAATTTTTTCTGGGGAAACATCACCATGTGGTTTAAAAACTTTTTCAAACTTCTCTCGGGCCGATTACATACTAAATGTATTGTTTCAGGGGTCCACTTCTAATGACGAAATAATTAAAAAAAAAAACAGGCATTGTTAAGGAAATGTAATAATTATCATAGTTAATAGTCAGAGTGAAGAGCCTTGGATGCGTTTATTATACTTGTCCAGTCACTTCTCAATACATAATATGTTTCGGATATAGCAAGCACCAAAATACCTACAGCCAAACCAACCCAAAAGCCATAGACTTCTAATGAGGTTCTAAAGGCTAAAAATACACCTAAAGGCAACCCTATGACGTAGTAGGAAATTATATTTAGGTACCCACCAATTTTTTGTCTTCCTTGAGATCTTAAGATACCAGCAGATATTATATTATAAACATCATAAAGCTGGTTGATGGCTATGATCTTTAGAATTTTAGTAGCGATTTGAGATACTTGCTCATCGCTTGTAAAGATCTTTGTCATTTTGTTTCCAAAGAACCAGAAAATTGTAAAGTTTATTATGAATAAACCCAATGTCATCTTTTGTAAGGCCATTTTGGTTATAATTTTACACTTGTTTAAATCACTTCTTCCTATTTGATAGGCCAATCTATTGGAAATAGCCACACCAAAGGAGAAGGGTATTTGGAACATCAATGATTGAAGAGAGGCAGCAACAGATTGTGCAGCCAATGGTGTCTCACCAAATTTCGCTGATAAGACAGTCAAAACTTCAAAGGCAAAGAATTCAGCTTCCAACATGATTATACCTGGTACAGCCAAGTTTATCAAGGTTAACCATCCACTGAAGTATTCTTTTAATTCACAGTTCTTATATTCTTTAAACACTGGTGTGAAGATACACTTGATGGTGATTAAAACACCAATCAAGTTGTAAGTGATAATAGCTGCTATTGGAGCACCAATGAATCCCATTTTAGCAACCAAGTGGAAATTTAAATAAACTGAAATTGGTACACCTAAAAACAACAAGTGTGTACCTGTTTTGAAATCATCTTGACTTTGTAAAAACTTCTTACCACACTCGAACAAAACGTAACCTGGCACAGATAAACACATTACCTTTAAGTACTGGGAAGCGTAATGAATGATTTCTGGATTATCAACTAAATGTAACAACCATAAATCACTGAAGTACCAGATTAAGATCAATGGAATGGAAATGACATATGAGATCAAAACACATTGGGCATAAAACAACCATACATTCTTGTACTTTTTCAATCCAAAAGCTTGTGGACATAATGTATCTAAAGAAGTTGCCATACCAATAAGAATGCATGAACTGACTTGAAAGGTGACATTGGCTATAGAAACACCACCTAATTGTAAAACACCTAGTTTTCCTGTAGAAATAACTGTTATTGTGGTAATCAAAAACTGTAAAAGAAAGGTTATGGATAATGACAATGAGTTTTTAGATATTTCCTTAAGCTCAGCATTTTCTATATTCTTTTCAGAAGCAGTAAAAGCTTCATCAGGTGGGTTAATAGACCCGTATAATGGATCGCTGCTATCAATCAAGTGATCAGATGATTTGGACATAGAATCAATGTTATCAGCCATATCTCAAGTGATTATAATCAAATGTTTTATGGTTTTGTAGTTATAAAATTAAAATGTTGACATAAATCTTACTTCGCCCTTAAGTACATGGAAACTTTGCGATGTCAATTAAATGTCAATTTTTTTTTTTAAGCGAGAAAAACCTAATGTAGGCTCAGATAAGAATACGCGAGAAAAGGCAATATCCTATAATAAGTGATGAAAAAAACACGGCTAATCTTATTTTCCCATATATATAAATCACCAGGTAAGAACATCTTGTCCTTCCAAGGTATACAGGTCATTGGTATCCAGTTCTTTATCTTCAGTGTTCCAAGTGGATTCCAATCTCAACAAGTTGTGTTTTGTCAATCTTTCAAATCTCTTACCATTCAGCTTGTAATATTGTCTGACAATGTTTCTGTCTCTTTCTTGATTAGCATTCAAACCAGCTAGCAAAATGGCAAAGTTACAGTAACAGGTTCTTAGATTTTCCGGTGGATGTCTACTAGTCAGCAACCAATCAAATTTATTGCAAATCTTACTGACAATTTCTTGAATAATTATAGAGTTCTTAGGAAGCCCCATAAACTTTAATAAGACTATTAACAAAAATGATAATACTTGACACTGATGGGATATATCATACCAACTAATGGCAATTTGTTGGGAATCAACCAAGGTAATAAGATCAACACCAAAGTCCTTTGGTCTTGTAGAAAAGATATTCAATGGATGGAAAGGATCTTCTATAGGAATAAACCCAGATTTGCTGATGAACTCAACATCCAATTGTCGATCGATATCACTCAGAATTTTTTGGATTCTAAAGTAACTCAGCTTATCATCAAAGTAGTCATCACTTGATACTCTGGTTGTTGTAGAGTTCCATAACAAGTAATCCAAGTTTTTATTGAATATACCCTTTTGTTTGAAATAGTTCTTTTCAGAAGTTCTTATGTGATTCAAGTTCTTGATGACTTCCCTTATCACACTGTCAAAGGATTCCGCATGTCCTCTTAACAAGTTGAATTCACTCTTCAAAGGAATAATAACATTCAAGCTTCTCAAAGAATCAATATATCCTGTATTTTGATAATTGAAAATGTTATCCAAGTCAAAATCTTCAACCAATGAACCACCTAAAACAGTGGATATATGTGCAAATGTTTCAATAACTTTGAACCAACATTTACACAAGTTCAAAATTTTAGAATCAGAATCAATCTTTTCAAAAAGCTTTGTGACACCTTTAAGATGGGATCTCCATTGACTGTTCATGGAATAAACACAATCCCAAGCCAACAAGATAACTGTCAAAATAATTGGTTCAATTTTTTCTCTTAGTCTACCTTCTTGCTGAAATTCCGTGGACAACAAATTCAAACAATGGTTCAAGTACTGACAGTAGAACTTTTCATCATCTGTTTTCGATACCTCATTAGTTGTTTCATCAATTATGGGCTTTTTTCTGTTACTGATACTAGCACCAATAGCCAAAATACTACTCAATAGATAATCTTCTGTTTTGGCAAACGACAATAATGCATCTCTTAAAGGATTGATTTGGTGTTGTGTGAATGGTGCTATAGAATCCATACAATCGTGATAAAACACTCTCAAATATTTGTTGTGATCTTTATCCAGGTTAAAAGACTCCAATGGCGTATTGACTGTTATTGGAGAGTCTATTGATACCGTTGTTGGAATGTTTTCCATTGGCGAGTTTGAAGCTCTTGACTTTGAAAATGAATGAACAGAAGATGGTTGCTGGTTGTGCAAAGCTTGCATTGGAATTTCTCTTACAGATGATTGCATTTGGGTGAAATTTATAGAGTTTAGAATTGGTTGTGAAAGTGGGGATTTCAAAATATGGTTATTCCCATTCATCAAGTCGTTGAAGTTATTGTAACCTGGTGACTGTACATTCAAATTTCCACCTGGAAAAACACTACTATCCATTAAGCCTTGGACTTCTTTGGTTAATGGAGAAGCTAAACCTGCAACCGGTTTGGGAATATTATTTTGTGTTGTCTTGCTTTGTGAAACATTATTAGGCTTCAAGAATATATCATCCAAAGAAATTGTATTATAATCATTGTAATTTAATTGAGAATCCTTCAACTTCATAGAAACAATGTCGTTTAAGTTTTGGAAAATCAAGTTCATGTCTTCGTCATCAACATTCAAACCGTTCAGGAAAATATCCTGTTTATCATTCATATTTTCTATTTTTATTTCATTCAATGCTGGTAGAGGAGAAGCCTTCACTTGGTATGGTTCAATGTTCTTGATATGTTCCAGGCTCTCCTCATTTACTTCCTGTTTAATAGCCTTTGGTGCCTTTTCAACTTTTTTTCTTGGAGATGTTTTTCTTTTAACGTTCTTTGGGTTATAGATGTAGATACACTCCTTGCCCAATCTTTCACAATCCCAGCACATCTTACCATCACCTGTAGTATTGCTACATTTTTTTCTTCTTTGTTTACAACTGGTGCAGCCTCTTCTAGAGTAAGTGAATCTTTTTTTCACTGGGTTTGTTTGCGACTCATCTTTGTTTTCTGAAAACTGGTCGACGTTTTGAATATTGTTTATGTCAAATCCTGCGGCCATCATATTGGGATCATTATTATTTGGCAATGGCGTTACTAAAGAGGGATTCGTTTGGGTTATATCAGCAGGTTTGGACTGAATTTGTCCATTATAGATATTTGTTGGGGCTTCTTCGTTTAGACCCATCATAAACGGGGAGTTTGGCATACCTGGGTGCTGATTCATTATATTTGATTATTTAATAATTATAATTTGTGATTCAAAAGTAAACCAAGTGTTAAGTTAAAAACAGAGTATGAAGATTTCAAGTGGTTAGTTGTTTACAACTTATGAACGATTGTAGATGTTGATCATTACATAAAAAAAATTTTTTGAAAAAAAGAAATTCCCTAAAATGACTATTGCGATGGTAATTGGGGGGTTTTGCCCGGTTTATAAGCTGGAAAAAAAGTTTTTATACTTAGTATTAAAGTATTTATATATATGACAGAAGATCACGATTAATAAAGCTAACTATTGATATTTATTTTTGACACATTCGGAAAAGATAATTTGCATAACTCCAGATTATTTCACACAAAAAAAGTTTTGATCAGATCTTAGAGCTGTTAGTTTTTTAATCCCGAATATAAAAAATAAAAAGCTTAAATAAAAATGCAAATTCCGACGCTAAAAAGCGATGACTAAAGGTTCTATAAACGATAAATATCACTAAATTCAATAAACCGAACATTTGGACAATGAATTGACTTCATATTTGTATTAACCAACAAATCTTTCGTATGGGTATAATTGGAAAATTTCTCAAAATGATCAGAACTTGACAACAAATCCTTATATGGATTTTCAAAAACTGAATTCTTTTTGATACTATTCATAAGCCATTTGCAATCTTTTAGTTCATAGGCTATTTGATACAATATTAAATAGTTGTTATCATAATCACTCAAGTATTTCTTTAAAGTACTTTTCAGCAGCATCTGGTAATTCCTATTCTGAGATTTTTTCAAAAAAAGTAATTCTAATTTCAGCATAAGACTTACTATTAGTCCAAGATTGGAGTTATCTTTAACCATGCTGGAATCAATTTTATTGAAGGTCAAAAATTCGTTGATGAGTTTTACATTATTTGGGGCTTCTAGATCAAAGAAGATCTTTCTGTAAAGAAGTTTTTGCAGTATAAACAAGATTGTAGTTCTTTCAGATGGGTGTTTAATCAACAAATTTTTATAAAACAAAGTCCATTTGTTGAATATCACTTCTGAAGTACCTTTGTCCATACACAGTATCAATACATCAACTAGATGCAAATTGAGAGGTGCAATTGTAAGATCCTCCACAACCAAATCATGAGCTTTGGTTCTCTCTTTATTTTCTACCAAATATTTGTAGTATCCACATTTTAATGTATTGATATCTGTGTTTTTTGCAAAAAAATGAATACTAGATAAGTACAATTCTTCAAGAGACTGAGTCTTTATTTTGGAACCCAAGATATGAATCCAGTCAATGTATTCTAGACAGTATTCCAGCTTTTCAAACTTTTGTTCTTTGTTCTGTAATTGTTCAAATTTGCACAGGATAGTTTCATGAACCTCATCAAGTCTTCGTTGAATCTTTAATTGATGATAGATCATATGTACATCCAAGTCAGAATGCTTGTTGACAAAATCTTGGACATATTTGTAAAAAGTTTTGTTTCCGTTATAACAATACTTTTCAACAAAAAGGTTGATCAATCTCATCTTTTCTTCATGAATATTTCTTGCATCTTGTATCACATCTTCAATCAACTTTATAGTATTTCCAATATTTTTATTATTGGCCAACTCTTGATTGAAATGGTATTCCCAAATGTTTGTGCTTAAATCTCTTTTCAAGATTTGTTCATTAATGTACATTTTCAACATATTTAATTGAAATTTACCTAAAATGTTTTTAAAATTGTTCAAATTGCCCTTGTTGTAACGTTTTTCTATAACTATGTGAACAAAGTATTTGGCAAAATCATCTAATTCAGCTTCTTCATCAATATAAATCTCCTTGTTCAAAAACTCTTCCCATTGAACCAATGGTCTTTTTTCTATCAGTTCTTTAACATTATCTGTGTTTTCCATGTCTATAATTACTGATTCATAAAGCAAATCTATAACATCTTCACCATACTTGTATAAATATTCCGAAAGCAATGTCTTTTTAGCCATCGAATCGTCCTCAAGCTCTTCAGACTCTAGTAGATACATCTCTCTAAGACACATAGCGATTTCAGCATAGTTATCTGATTTTTTGGCAATACATCTTTTCAAAAATGATGCCAAAGCCTTACTATTTAGCTTCATTTTTTTCAAAGCTTTGTAAGTAAGGATAATAATTTCAGAGTCTACGGAATACCTTAGTATGGAGTCCGCATGTGATAAAATAGTCTCTAAAGCTATACTATCATTATGCATCTTATCCGTACTGGATAAAATGGATTCCAAATGAAACTTTAAATCTTCTTTCTTATATTCTTTTAGTGCATATTTCAAAGATCTGTTAAGTATTTTTACTATATCACCACTTTCAGTCTTCTTCGACAATAAAGTACTTATTTCTTGCTTCCAATCTGTGGAATTATCCATGAAATCCATCAAACCAGAATTTGTACTTTTTTTTACAATTTTGTCCAATGTGCTAAACTTGTTTATAGTTTCAACTTCTTCTTTTTTGCTCGCTTTATCAACCGATGTCATCTTCTTTGCTTCTGGGATATTCAGCCAATCAATATCATCAAATAATGTCGTTTTCTTGACAACTTTAGGTTTATCTTGTTCTTCCTCCAGAACCGAAGCAGTTCTTTTTCTATTAAGCACTGAAAGCCCATCATCTTGTATAACCTTATCTTGTTTATTGCCTTTACCTGCTTGAATTCCAGGCACTTTCTTCTGTTTTTTGGCTTTTAGATTCCGAATATCATCAACAGTAAGTTTCTTCTTGTTCAGGCCGAGTGCATTTCTACCAACAGCCGTTATGTAGTTAGGTGGCGGAGATTGAAATAAAAAAGGAGGCACTCTCAAGTACTTTTTATTAACCACTCCTTCCATGATGTTGCGGTTTTATTAAGTCAAAAAAGTGAGATGTGTGTATTTTGAGAATGTCATCAAAGTGTGTAAAAAAATAAAAAAAATAAATAAATTCTTATAATTTTTTTTTTTTTAAAAATGCGCATGTGGATGTTTTACCACTATAAGCGGCCTTACGTTTTTAGTTGTTTTTTAAAATTTGCTAAGTTCAGTTGTTCACTAAATTATGTAATATTAGTTGTTTTGTAAATTTTGATTGAAAGATCTAATACCAAAACCAATATTATTATATATATTTTAGAAAAGAAGCAGGTTATTCTAGAAAAATAAACATATATAGCGTCTAGACATCATCGATTACAAAAATACCATACAATAATTAACAGCACTACCAAAAATGCAACCTAATACTTCAAAGATAAGCGATATACAAACAGTTTTTACTGAGTTTGGCATGAAAGTGATACCTGAGCACAAATTAGCCTTTTATCTATCTAATTTTTCAAATATATTTTGGAAACTACGAAATTACTCACAACCTTCTATTTTAGTAAATGAGTTTAGCAGAACCATAACATTACACGACACTAGTAACTTATCTAATGACATTTTCTATTATTGCGGAGACCAAAAAAAGATTAATGACAAAATTGCGTCAATCAATAAGGAAATCAGCCATATACAAACCCAGCATATTGCTGTGATACAACTTCTTATCAAAGAAAGACAAGATAGATTAGCAGAGATTAGGTTTGTTGATGGTGTGAGCATATCTCATGAGGTCAATGGTTTATACCATGAAATCCAAAACTTGAACAAGTACTTATCAGCTTTCCAGTATCAAATTGTGGAAAAAGAAATTGAAGTAAAGGATTTGGAGTATATCAGCGCGGAACTTTTGACCATGGAAATGAATTCTATTTTATGATAAGTTAAGGGATATGTTACCACGCGACTAAAAGGAAGAATTTGATACTAGAACATGCAAGTATATATATGATACGATTTAAAATTAGCTTTTAATAATATTTTTTAAAAAAATGTATGCAATCAAGAGTTGAAATAAAAGATAATATTTATAGGGAAAAGAAATAATTCAACATCAAGGACGAATTTATTTTCATTTTACACATGATAAGTTGCTATTTCCTTTAACATTACGTAAAAAATTATAATATTAATACCAAATTTAAATTAATATAAAAATTAAAAGAAAAAATTCAGTGTAGAAGCAGACTTTTAGGTTATTCAGAACTGCATATCAATCAAATGAATTAATCAAACATCCAAAAAATAAGGATCACGTGCAACAAAGTTTGAAGTACTTAAAAATCTCCCAAATTTTTTTGACTAAAAAATATTAACTTGGTTTTATAGTGTAGTGGTTATCACTTTCGGTTTTGATCCGAACAACCCCGGTTCGAATCCGGGTAAGACCTCTTTATAATTTTTCTTTACACATCCAGGTTTTATAGTGTAGTGGTTATCACTTTCGGTTTTGATCCGAACAACCCCGGTTCGAATCCGGGTAAGACCTATTTTTTTTGCTTTTTGTTTATACAATCAAAATTGATGATCTGTAATTAAATGTAAATGCATTCATCAATAATTTAAAGCAACTTATATCAAAATAAATGAATCATTGCTGATGCCAATAATTTTTTTTATAACTACATGTATATGTTATAGTACCGCTTCGATTAAAGTAGATACTTCTACAAAACAAAAAAAAAAATTTAGTAAATAATAGTTACAACAAAAATGCTGCTGCAATGTAACATACTGAAATAGATAGTATAAAGATGATTTATTTTGTCAGATTAGACAAAAAAAGAAGAGCGAGGGCCAAATCTCTGATTAAAATAGACTTGACTAGGGTATTCCGATTTGTTTATTTATTATTTCCCTTACAGTCATTACTATAAGTCGCTTATAAGATCAATGTTTTGAAGTCTATCTAGTAGATGCGTTGAAAAAAGAGCAACATCAATTTCAAAGTCCTAGATAAACTACATGAATAAATTGATCAAACTGATAGCATACTTGACTGAAGCATAAACAACAACTAATAAAATCAGATTGAAACCTAAGTAAACAAAACCAGAGTCCAACATTGGCAGTAATTGGCATGGAAAGTGTCCTATGTACAACCAACCTGTTTTTCTCAAGAATTGCTTGCATACCTCAAAACTTTTTCTGACTGGGTTCTTTTGTAAGTCTGAGTTTTGTTCATAGTGGTATCTGTCAGTCTTGATATTCAAGTACTTCAAAGCAACATCTTCGTTCTTAAAAGGTGTTTCTACAGCCATCTTATATGTCTATTTCTGTGTTGTTATAGTTTGGTTTTGTAGGTACAGTTCTCATCGTATAAAATTAAGAAAAACAAAAACAAATAACAGTCTCAAAAAAAAAAAAAAATCTTCAAAGAATGCGAGTTTTGCAACGGATATTAGTTTTATCAAAATAGAAAAAAATTTTTTTAATTAAAAAAAGAAGATATAAATTGTATTATTTAAAAGCCCTTGGTGAACTTTCCAAACAAACTCTTTCTCTTTTCTTGTTTGGTCATACTACCGGATCTGCTAACGTTCTCAACCTCCTTTGCAGTGTTGCTGATTACCGACTTCTTATCCTTTCCATTAGCTAATTCGTAATCGTCTTCTTTGGCATCTGATCCTCTCTTTGAAGAGGCTTTCATAACCTCTCTTTCAAACTCTAATGATCTTCTGGTTCTTCTGTCATTAATTGCTTCATCATTCAAAATACTCTTTTGACCACTTGTTCCATTATTGGCAGAGTTATGTCTGTGATGAGAACTCAACAATCCGTTTTTCTTTCTGTACTCGACATCCGGAGTCGGAGTCAATGACTCAGTTGAACCATTCAAGTCCATATCTTCAGTGAAAATCTCTCTTCTAAAGTCCAATGATTTCTTACATCTTTGTTGATCAGGTAATTCATCGACATCATCTGTATCAACCTCGCTGTATCTCAATTGTAAAACATTTTTAATTCTTGGATCCCTTACAGATTTATCAATTTCTGTGCTGTAATTGCTTTCTTCACCTGGCAGGTCATTAAAACTACTATCTTCGCTCATAATAGGAGATTCTTCTTTCATCTTTCTTTTCAATTCACCCGCATCATTCAACTTATTCTTCAATACAGTCTTTTTCATGCTGTCATTCACATCAATCTTCAAGTCTGAAAAATCAATCAAGTCCTTGGTGGTTTTTGATTCAATGGCTGCCTTTTCAGGATTTCCAACAATACTTCCATTTTGGTAAGTATTGCTTCTATTAGTATAGTTGTGCTCATCAATTCTGTTTAATGTCTGAGCTGGCACATTAGCTTGAGCAGCACCCATGAAAGGTGAAATAGGTTGACTTCCACTGTTATTGTGTATTGACGCATTGGTTAAAGAACTACCAGTTTTGGTGTTACCAGCGCTGTAATTATTCAAGTATGGGTTGTTATTTTTAGCATCATTCTCTTTTTCAACTGTTTGGTTGGTAAAGTTCTTTTGAACAGGTGAGCTAGGGTATGCAAAGAAATCTTCCTTCACAGGAAAGCCCTTGTTCTTGTAGCTGTCCTGAGCAACTGAAGTGTTTATCTTCGGGAATGGATTGTTTGATTTGTATTTCTTAGCAGGAACAGTTTCTTTTTGTTGTGTAGCGATGCTTTGGCCAAAGTTTGTTTTGCTAGGAGTAGGTATTTCAACAATCGACTTAGAAGCAGAAGATGAGTTTTGTGTTGTAATTGGGGTGTTCTTATCCAAAGTTTCATAGCTGGTATAACCTTTACTGGATCCAGATGACTTGGAAGTCTCCGTTTTCTTCAATTCATTGTCAGCAATGTTGTCAAGTTCCATAGCCAAATCATCAACGCTAGGGAATCTTTTAGTAACATCTTCTTCATCCTCAAGATGAGTTGTTGATGCAGAATCATCTTTTCCTGTAAAGCTATGACGCTTAACATCATCAACATGTACATCACTGAATGAATCTTTCTTTGCTTCTTTCGACACATTAAATAATCTCTCTCCGTTTGATCTAGATCTTGAAGCATCAGGAACGTGCTGAGTAGTGTTATTCAAACCTTCTGCTGTAACACTGTTTGAATTACTTTGGTATTGCGGTTGTTCTTGAGTTTTACCGTTTGCATAATAAGTGCCTGTGTTGTACGGTTGCTTTGAAGCTATATCAAAGACATTGACATACATGTACTCATCAATTTGCTTCTTTTGTTGATAGCTATTAGCCAAGTTAATTTGTAAATTATGGACAAATGTTTGGTATGAGGAGAATTTGTTGAAATTGTAAGGTCCATTTTGGTAGATATCAGCAATTCCACTAGGTAAAGGATGATTAGGTCCCTTTAATAAAACGTGAATTTCCATGAATACTTGATAGATATTTGGTCTTAATGATGGATTTTCACTCAACATGATGACAATCAAATTTGTAATTTTTGTAGAATAATTGTTTACCGGAATGTCATATCTTGAGTGCAATGCAGCAAAAGTACCAGTCATTTCAAAAGGAGTGGTATAAAACAACAATTTGTACAAAAATATACCCAAAGCCCAAATATCAGACTTCTCATCAATAGGCAATGATTTGTATAAATCAATCATTTCAGGGGATCTGTATTGTGGTGTTGTATGAACATAGATATCTTGTGACAAGTAAGCCAAATCCTGTGGTGATGATACTATAGGATAAGGTTTGCTAGTTGAACCGAAATCACACAATTTGAAATGCCAGTCTTTGTCAACCAATACATTTTCAATTTTAATATCCTTGTGTATGAGGCCAGCACTATGCATGTGGAATAAGGCCTTGGTTGTATCATACATTATATTTAAAATCTCTGTTTCGGATAACTTTGTTTGTAGTCTTTCATTCATGAATTCAAGCAATGAGTTATTGGAACACAACTCCATCAGCACAAATACTTCATAATATGTGTTTGGATCAAATACACCATGGACATCATCCTGTAATTCTGACCCATCAAATGCACTTTTCTTTTTAGCCATGGAATCATAAAACTTTACTATTCTGTCACAATTTTGGAATCTTTTCATCACTTCAACTTCAAGTTGCAATTCATTTAAACTTTGTTGGTTTTGGCAAATGACTCTTTTCAAACAAACGTAATCATCAACATTCAAACTTTCACCATTGATGATGGAGTCATTTGCATATTTTATGAATTTACACTTGTAAATTTGAGAAAACCCACCTTCAGCCAAGTAATTGACGATTTCAACTACATGATTGCCAACATAAAAAACAGTTCCACTGACAAGCTTCTCAAGCTTTGGCTGGTGTGCTTGTTGATTGTAGATGGAATTGGCAGCTGAATGGTTGTTAGATTTAGGACCATTGCTGTTGTGTGATTTGTTTGAATGGACTCTTGATATCCCTTCAGAGGAGGTGTTTTTGCTAGAATCAACTACTTTAGTATTGAATTCCATTCTAGTTTACCTTTAATGATATTGAAACAATAAAATCTTTGGTTGATGATACTTTGCTTACTGATTAATATAAAATTATGCGTGTGTGTTTTTAGCAACACTGAGTGTATTTCCCTTAATACGGGAATTCTTTTGCAAACAACAAAAAAAATCAGACACGTATTATATGATTAACAAAAAAATCATGATCCAAATCGTTAACGGATTTAAAGAAAAACACCAACTTAAAATAATCTATATATAGCAGTCTCTATATGTCCTTGAGCTGGTTCTCCAGCATATGCTCTATCTCCACCTCAGTGTATGTGGTATCCAACAAGTCATAGCCCAGTCTCTTCTTGTCCGCAAGAATACACAGGGAATGTGTGGTGAATTCAATAAGGGCTGTTCTTAGAGTCATCTCATTACTGGCCAAAAGATGTTGCTGACAAGTTGCCAAGAAGTCTCTGAACGGAACTCTATAGCTCTTGGATTGTTTATTATTGACAGCCTTCTTTCTCTCAAGTATTGTTTCCATCAACAATTTAAATATTTTCAAGTTCTTCTTGGAAATAGATGCAAAGATGTTTGTCAAACCAGACTTGGAATCATAAACAGAAGGCCCTTTGACCAACTTAGTATTTCTCTTTGGCCCACTGTTTCCTTTTGTGGTTGTGAACAAGCTATCAAACAAAGCATAAAATCTGTCTCTATCATTTTGGTTGATCAAACCTTCAACATCGTATGGCTTAAGTGTTGTCAATGGATGCATGGATAAGTTTAAATCATCTCTCAAAGATTTATCAACATTGACTGGGTACTTAATGCCATCAACAGTAAAGATCAACTTGATTACAGGAACTCTGGCTAAAACAGACATGAACTTTTTATAACTTGGTTTTCTAAACATTTCTGAGTCTGCATTGTGAATCAGCAATACCAGCTTTGTATCTGCCTGTTTTTGGAAACCTGAGTCATCTGAATTTTTACAATAATTATAAAACTTGATCAGAGTTTCTAATTCTCTTAGTGCATGATCTCCCCAGAGTTGCTTCTTTTCTTTATGCAAGGTCTTTTCAAAAGCATCCAGTTGGAACGGATCCACTGCTAGAAATGCTTTGATGTTGGCAAACAAACTGTTGTATCTGGAAGGCACAGTCAACCCATCAATGACACATAGTTCCACTCTTTCTGCAAAATAAACCTCCTTATTCATCTTTTCAATGAAGTAGTCACAGAAATCCAGAACTATATCCTTCTTGTTACCCATTCCATAAAAGCATATGGACTTTCCAGCCATCAACTCTAATGTAAACTGTGGGTATTTCTTTTTGAAGTTTGGAAACATCTTTATTTCCAAAAACGGCTCTAATTCATTGGTGATGATCTTTTCCTCAACTTGCTTGAAGGCCTCATTGTCCAGAATAACAGGCATAGCAAAAGTTTCTTTTAAGGATGCTTCTGTGTTGGCTTTACCCTTTACTCCGGATTTTGTTACATTACGTGATCTATAAAAGGCCATAGTGGGGTTGAAGTTCATCATCAAAGATTCCTTGTCCATGTTCTCCAGACTCTTCTTCAAAGCATCAAATTTCTGCAGTGCGTAGTTTGTCATATCTGTCGGCAATGGTAAAAGATGGCTGATCTTCTTTTCATGCAGAGCGGATCTCTGTTTGACTGTTGAACCACCAAACTTGACCAAGTTCTTTTGTTGCAAAACATTTGACCCTTTCATTTGCTTAACGTTCATGTACTTTTCGACGTACTCTATGAAAAACCCAATTTCCCCATCTACAAGACCTGATGAACTTCCCACAAATTTTGCATCAAAGAAGTTTTCATTCACATCCTGTTCAGTCAAGTCAAAGTTGATTTTTGTTTGTTGTATTTTAAAGTCAACAGGGGTGCTTAGTTGATCTATCAAACCCTCATCCACATCATCATCTGATTGTTCATCCTCATTGTCTGAGGAAAACACAAAACTTGAATCACTGTCTGCACTTTGTTTAGATTCAGAAGTTTTATTTTCTTTTTTCTTACGTGGTGTAGCTTTCTTTGGACTGGCTCTAGTTTTTCTCTTTTTCTTTGGTGTTTCTTCGAAATCGAGGTCTATGTTTTCGTCACTTTGTGGATCTGTGTTGTCATCTGATGCACTTTCAACGTATGTTTTTGGTTTTCTGCCACGTGTTCTTTTCACAACAGCTTCTGGTACACCAGTATCTCCCTCAAAGCTCATTAATACGTGTTGTGGTTTGGATCAAATCAATCGTGAATGTTTACTATAATTTTTAAATTGAAAAAAAAAAATAATTTCATAAAATCCGGAAATTCACGTGCATCTCACATTTCTTTTTTTACATACTTCACAATTTTTTTTTTTCAAATTTCAAATTTCAAGTTTTCTTTGTTTTCAAATGATCTAAAGTTAATATTTATTATCACTTAATAGTGTCATCACCATAGACAACAACTTCATCAATGCTAACATTCTGTCCTAATTGTAACAATTTACTCCCAGTCGAGCAAAACCAGGAAACAGGTAACTTTCACTTGGCCTGTAGAGCATGTCCATATGACTTCAAAATCGATGGTGATCTTCAAATATACGACAGAAAGGTTCTGACCAGAAAGGAAATCGATGATGTTCTGGGTGGTGGCTGGGACAATGTCGATCAAACTCCAGTTCAATGTCCAAACTACGAAAACTGTAAGGGTGAGAAGGCCTATTTCTTCACCCTACAAATCAGATCAGCTGATGAACCGTCCACCCAGTTCTTTAAGTGCGTCAACTGTGGTAACAGATGGAGAGAAAACTAGTGATTGCTTAAAAAAAAGTATAGATTTTTTTTTTTGGCTGATGAAGTGATATACGGAAAAACATCTCACCTTTGTTGGCCATAATTAAACGATATATTTCCAAAAAAAAAAAAAAAGAAAAACCATTCATTATCATTATATATATGTTGAAAAAAGTAATTTATTAAGCCCATTCTCTTGGGTTTTTGGTGGCATCAACTAAATCAGCTTCTCTTGAACCTTCTTCTGGCTCATGACAGTAAACCCAAGAAGCGTATTCAGGCAAGGACATCAAGATACTTTCGATTCTTGAACCAGGAGTTCTCAACCCGAATTGAGTACCTCTATCGTAGATCAAGTTGAATTCAACGTATCTACCTCTTCTGATCAATTGCCACTTCTTTTCTTCTTCAGTGAATTCTATGTTCTTTCTCTTGACAATGGAAGGAATGTAGGCTGGCAAGAAGGCATCAAAGCAATCTTCAACCATTTTCAAGATTTCTTGTGGATCCTTGTCATCCTTGTCATCAAAGAAAATACCACCAATACCTCTCATTTCGTTTCTGTGTTTGATGTAGAAGTACTCATCACACCACTTCTTGTATTTGGGGTACAAGGTTGTATCGTGTTTGTCCAAGGCCATTTTGTGTTGCATGTGGAAGTTTCTGGCATCTTCATCGTGAAGGTAATAAGGAGTCATATCAGCACCACCACCAAACCACCAAGCTTGAGGGTTTCCTTCAGCATCCCAGGTTTCAAAGTATCTGTAGTTCAAGTGGGTTGTAGGACAATGAGGGTTTCTTGGGTGGATAACCATACTCAACCCACAAGCAAAAAATTTACACCCATCGCTGTTGGATTCAAGGTTCTTGTGGTCATGCTTCATGGCATCAATGGCAGCTGGAGACAAGTTTCCGTAAACGACGGAAATGTTCACACCACCCTTTTCAATGGTCTTACCATTGGAGATGACCATGGACTTACCACCACCCATGTTCTCACCTCTGCTCCATTCATCAGCCTTGAACTTGACATCAGGAGAGTCCTCGACAGCCTCAAGACCTTGGGTGATTTCAATTTGTTTTCTTCTGATCAAAGCCTCCATTTGGGCTCTGATGGATTGGTTGTTGGAGGTTGGAATTCCAGAGTATGTCATGTTGTTTTTGGTTGTAGACATTGTTTTTAGTTATTAAGATAGAAGGTGTTTAAAATAGTAAATTTTTATAAAAGGGTTTATTTTGAAAAACCAGATGTTCTTTTATATTATAAAACACGCGTGTTATTTTAAACGAGAATGATTAATGTTACGTTGGGGTTCTGATCACTCCATCTGAATATGAATAAAATAAATGTCAGGAAAAAGACATTTTCTCCAATGAAAAAAAAAAAAAAATTATCCGGCAAAATCGTCGTTTATAGTGCGAGGACCAAAAAAAAAAAAAAAAAAAGCCACGCAACTTGGACTGCACAAAATTTTTTAACTGCTAAAACCCAACTAATGAGAATATCGATTAGCAGTTAAAAAGTGTGTTATTTTTGAAATACAAATACAACATCATTTAGATTACTTAATTGGATCAAGACTGTTACGAATATAAATAAATTTTGAGATTTTACATATATTTTTAAAAAAGGGATTGTACTTCACTCACTGCTTTATTTATATGCACAGTTTACAGCAAATAGTCCCAATATCCGTTAAACCCCTCAGGGTTTTGGGTCCAAGGGTTTCCACCAAAAAAATTGATAATTTGGTTGATAATGTGACAACATGCAAATATATTGTTGTTTATATTCATTTTTTTCCTCTTCCAAGAGACATTAGCACAGACGTTGGGTATTGTGACAGATTTGGTAATCATTTGTGTTGTCAACACATTTGCTTTGGTTTACAAGTTGTGATGTAATTTTTTTTCTTTTTTTAGAATTCTAAAAAATCTATGATTTTCCTAGAGGGTGCAGAAATTCATTTGATGGTTTGATTAGGTGATATAATTTATCAACAATAGACAAGCCACCTATGTATGTTTGCACTTCATACCCTTAAGCGCTGCCGTTTCCACTTAGATCTAAGCAAAATTTCATGTTTATTTTTAAAATTTCCCTACATAATTTACTAATTAAGGGATACTGGTTAGGGAATTTAGAAAAAAAAAAAAAAAAACTGAAATCTCTTGAGTAAAGGGGGAACAATTATCACTCAATCTTTTTTTTTTTTTTTTTTTAAAAATTTTTTCTCTCTCTCACAAAACTCTTTCAAAAAAAAAAAAAAAACAATAGAAGCATAAAACTCATTTTGCGTGTTTTCGGTTAATAACCCAAAACAAAAGAATTCATATACACAGCGCACTTAATAGAGAAATGCTGCATTTTTTTCTGTTGAAAACGTAGAAATACGTTCTTGACCAAAAACAAACAAGAAAGCTATCTTAAAGTAATTATTGCACACTGATTTAGTAATGAAATTATATCACAATATTATATACACACTCACACAGTTTTTTATTTTAGAAGAAGATAATTTCATAGAAAACCTTTAAATGCGTTATGTTTTTTTTTTTCTGATCGACAATTTTGTCCACTTTACCGGCAAATGACGTCACCTCAACAGCGCAGTTAATGCCTATTGTTTAAAAGTCTTGAATTTCTAAGGAGGAAAAAAATATTACGGCAAATTCGGTATCCAGAGGTTATTATAGCCTAGGTATTCTGCATCATGATATTTTAGGGAACACATTCCCGTATGTAGTCACGCCATATAGTCCCTAGTACATGCATACTCCCAAGACAAATTAATCTGAGTCATTTAAATGTATAAAACGTAATTTTTAAGAGATAAGTTTTTGTTCTCGGAACGGCTAGTTGCAGCAAATATATCTATTTTGTTTTATTTATTCTCAAAAAATTGAAATCTTGAAAAAGGCTTAACCAGCAAAAAAATAAAAACAACAAATAATAATAAAAAAAAAGAGTGCACAAGATGGTCTAGAATCTAAATAATAGATTAAAAAAAAAAAAGAAAAAAAAAGAAAATCTTGGCGTAAATTTTTAAGAAAAAACTAGGGGTTAATATGAATTCATGCTGTTAATTTATTTTTGTTTTTTGTAGATTTTTAAATTTTAAATTCTCTCAAAAGATGTGTTGTATTTAAGCTATCGATTTGTATTTCGATATTTTATTACTTTTCATTTTCTAAGTTTTTTTCGAAATAAAAAAATATATATATACCATACATTCTTCCCAAAATTTTAAAACAGAGTTTAAAGTCCAATTAAGAATTTTAAAAGTATTCTTTTCATTAAATCTTTAACAAGACCTTTATACCAAGACTATATATTTGAATCCTACAAAGAACCAATACATTTGTTCTATTCAAACCAACCAGGTTTAATATTTATTACATGTTCATGTTATTCAACGAATAATAATATCAATTGATTTGCTCTTAATATAAAAAAAAAATTAATACTTATTTCCAAAGCATAAAAAAACAAAAAATATACAACCCACAATATGAACAACCAAATCAACAGCCTCAAGAAACAAGATATTAAACCGGTAATTATGGATAAAAAAAAAATTACTACTGATTTTTTCCGTCAAGTAAATCCTCCCAATGTACTTCCCCGAAAAATACCTCCATACCAATTGACTCCATCCGGGCCGGTTTTCAATACTTATCCAGAACAACAGCAAGGAATGTACATGCCGGCAAATTATCAACCATACCAGTATATGCAACTAGCGCACATGCCAAACCAGATGCTTGGGCACGACATCAGAAACACATATGCATACCCCAACCAGTCCCCTATGATGATGCCACAGAATATGTACATGTATTCAATGCCTATGCAAAACAAGCCTTTTAATTCTACTATGCCAACTTATTCATACCAGGCACCACCAAAAGTAAATACTCCAACTGAAGTATTTTCAAAAATGAATTCACCAACTGAACCATTTTTAAAGCAATATACACAACAAGAACCCAAAAAAACACCTACTCCCAAAATACAAAAAAAAAGAAAAAACAAGGCATTTTTATATAAAGGAAGATATGTTTGTGTGATTTGTGCTGAAAAGGGAGGGATGTTGATGAGCAGTGATGCAGAATCAATTGATGAGCATGGTCCAAAGATCTTTGATCAGCACCTGAATCTGCTACCGGAAAAAACCACCATTCCATATTCATTTTCTACTTCAGGCCACCTCACCAGACACTTAAGACTTCATAGTGGAGTTAAGGATCATATTTGTCCTGAAAAGTCTTGTGGAAAGCGTTTTGGCAGAAGAGATAATATGCGTCAACATTACAAAATTCATCTGAAAAAGTAAAATCCATGTTGAGTATTTCTTATCTCCGAGTACACGTGTATTTTCAACAACAACAACAAAAAAAAAAGAGAAGTTGAATCTTTTTCTTTTTTTTTTCAAGAGGGATTATAAAGTGAATAATATCAAAATAAACGGTGATAAGCACACCCTTAATGGTGCAAATGGAGTACTATGGTCCAATATCATCTGCTTAATAACCATTTTTTTTTTTACTTGCTAGCTATATTTAACGTTTATTATTAGTATTTCTAAATAAACAGAGAAAATGCATAGTCCTTTACCCAGCTTTTTTTTTTTTTTAGTTTATCCCTCCAATACAAAATAAAATAGGAGGGGTGTGTGTGTGTTTTTCCCCCAAATCCATGGGGCCGTTTATTTTGTTCCCTACTTTTTTTTTTATTAGTAGCTTTTTCTTTTTTTATTTTTTGCCTACTGGTATTTTTTTCTTTTTTTTTGGCTAAGAAGTGTGTATTATGCTATTTTTTTTAATGGTACAAAAGTCACTTAACACATTGTTAAGATTTACAAAAAAAAAAAAAAAAGAACACCACACACTATTCGTTTCAAGAAACAAAAGATTAATACACCCAACTATACTCTTTCTTTTCAATACTGTCAGTTGGTGTTCCGTTGGTTCAGTAAAAATATCTCACCCCCTTTTTTTTTATACACCTCTACTAAAACACACAAGTATTAACCTATTTTTTGTATTATTAAAACAACAACAATAATAATCCACAATAAACATAAAATAACCATGAATTTTGGATCAAACCATAAAGACAACAATAAACCAGCTACACCATTTGATCCAAATGATGAAGACTTAGGTCCTTCTGTGTCAATGGCGGTTATGGCAGATGATGATGATGATTTTAAAAAATCCACATTTGGTATGAAAAGAACAACCAGTGTGGGGAAATTTGGAATCAAAAAGAACGCTCTGAGTTCCTTGTCATCAAGCAACCTTGCCCATAATGACTACCAGCAACTGACGCCTCCAAGTGTCAACAATGATGCTATCCCAAGCCCTACAGATAGCAAACATAATAGCCCTCCTGTTAATTATGTACCCAGACGTGAAGGCTCCATGAGTCCAGAACCAAGTAATTATAATGGCAACAAAAACTCATCAAAGATGAGCTTCAATCAAAACGATCCTGTTCATATCCTTCCTAAAGATGATGCATATGTGTCTCAAGAACCATCCGCACATGTTGATTATCTTTCTCACAAGTGGGATGAATCTGAATTATCCAAGTCATGGAAATATATTATCCTGCAGAAAAAGAAAAAAAATAATGAAAATAACAACGATGGTCTTATTCACCATGATGACATGTATTCAAGATCCGGATCAATGATGTCACCTAGTGCCACACCGCAAGATACCCGCTTTGGAGATGACATGCATGATAATTCGGACAAAAAAGACACGGAAGTTGATATGGATTCAATCAATGCCTCCAGATTAGAAAACGCCAGTTGGAGAACATGGGCTAAGGCCAGAAACAACTTGAAGACTGTATCTCCTGAGATTCTTAACTGGAGTAAAGACAATGATATCACATGGCTATATGGTCCTATAGTGCCTGCTGAATCAAAACCCATAGTATTCACTGAACCGGAATATAAAAAAAATGATAAATCAACATTGAAGCCTATTTTAAAGAAGACAACAGTCACTGAAGTCATAGAAAGAAATGCCCAATGGAAGCTTGATCAAATAAGAAACAACTACATAAAGAAACATGGAGGAAAATTACCTACAAATAGACTTGAAGATTCATCGAATTACAGAACACACTCACCTGCAGTTTATGGATCTAATGAAGCAAGCAAGGCCAAAGAAATCAAAGAACCTCGTTATCAACCTGAAGATTTCCAAGCATTGGCTGCCAAGGTCAATGCGCAATACTCACAAACCAGCATATCTTCAAAGAAGAGTAATTTGTTTGATAATGACCCTCATAAGGCATTGAATGATAAAAAGCTTGTAATGGCTTCTTTGTTATCAACTGAAAAAACCACACAACCCCATGAAACTTTAAAAAATTTGAATGGTTCATCTGCAAACAATACTCCATTGCAAAATGGATTGAATTCAGCATCATTCAAACCTCAAAAGAAACACATCAGATTCAATGATAGAGTTGAGCAATGCATTTCATTGATGCCAGACTTATACAATGCAATTAACCAAAAGCATACTCGCGGATCATCTGATGAGGAGGACTTCAAGAGAATGAGAAAGAGATCGAAGATTGTTTTGCCAAGTGGGATTACTCTTGGTACAGGTAATGGTGGTTCTTCAGATGAGTCTTCCAGCAGTGATAGTGATTGGGATATGGACAGTGAAGATGAAAACAACACCCAACCAGAGTTTATTGAAGACAGCAGAAAGCCTCCAAAGAAGAACTCCAAAGCAGACTATTCCACAGCATACACCAGATATTACCGTGGTCCTGCTTTGCCTGTGAGTGATTCAAGTGGCGATGGCTCTAGCAGTGATGATGATAGTGATGACATTTTCTCTTTGAAAACACCAATAGCCACCACTGAGTTTAGTTCTAGAAAACCTTCCATAACTGAAAGATTCAGTAGCAGTCATGGCTCAAATAAGCCTGATTTCTTACTAAATGATTCAATGGTGACAACTTTGAAGAATAAGAAAGACAAAAAGAAGACGTATCCACCTTCAATTAAGAGAATACCCGCCACTAAATTGAATTGTGCTGAAGATTTATTTAAAACAACAATGCCGTTTGGTGATGATTCTGGAAGAGGTCATACAAGTTCACACGGATACAACAATTACGACTACAACACAGTTTTCAAGCATGAAAACACTATTTTAGACAACAACTCTGGGATCAACTTTGTGGATGTTCCTTTACGTTATGCACCAACGGCTGTGAAGAAGGATGAGAACTTCAATCTGGATGATGCAATCTCTAAAAAGACAAGCCACCATGATATGCCTTCTCTATCCAGAACAAGTTCAGCAACATCCGGTCTTGCAAGGGGCTTTGCTGACAGTCTGACATTGAACTCCGCTGCACCAAGCTTCACCAATGTGAACAGACTTGGTTCCAAAAAGGGCTCCATGTTTGATTTAGGCGATGATTCTGATGAGGAGGACAACAATGTTGATGTTTTTTCAAAAAAGAAAACTCCAAAGTTGACTTTTCGTTTTTGAACAAGAGCAGCAGTGCTGCTAATATAAAGACACCATTTGGAAGTGGAGTTTTGTTAGGTGGTAATCCAACTATGTCTTCTCACAACTCCTTCCTTTCAGGTTCTGGTCTTTCTCTGAGTGGAAGTCAATCGGATTTCCGTGAGAATACACTTTCAAGATCAAAGACAAGAAACGAGTCAAGCAGAAGTGTGTCTTCAATGAACATGATGAATCAAAATAACAGCCACAGCTCAGTACAAGTTGGTAAGTTCAAACACAACTTGTCACAGCCACCAAAGAGATCCTTCTCTCTGTTTGCTGAAGACGAGAGTGATTCTGATTAGAGAGCTTTTACGATTTTACCAATTTTTTTTTTTTTTTTTTGGATATATATATTTTTTTAAATTTTTTTTTTACTTGATGATTATTATTTAGCATTGTGAATGTTTGTCGGAGATAAGTCAATTATGAACACCAAAACAAAACAAAAAAAAAACACTACGGAATGCAAATTTGTTTATTTATTCTCCAATTTTTGTTATACTGTCAAGTGTGTATTGTCTAAACCAAACCAAAAATCACAATAACACCAATATGGAAGGAACGAATGGGTCATCAGGATTGATGGCTGCGCCTATAATGACGAAGGGACCTTCCGAGATGATAGCATTCAGAAAGAGCATTGACTCAAGACCAAGTCGGAGTGTGTTGTCAAGTCCAACCCCCTTGAAGAACACATCAGCTTTGAGGAGCATGTTATCTGACACTGAGCCCCCTTTTGCCAAGAGACACGTTGATGCGTCCGTGATTGATTCCTACTCGCCAATAATGAACAAACAGCAAAGAGAAAATGAGAGTGGAGACAAGAACAAAGACTTTTTTGAGGATGAGGAAGTCTATACGAATTCCATTTTTCAGACCATCATGAACACCACAGATAAACATTGGTTCCAAAGACCAGCCACTTATGAAATCCCACAAACAAAGTTGATATCCAATGACGACGACGAGTTCATGAATGATGATTCATGGAGAGACGAACTGAAGGCGTACTTGACAAGTGTTGGGGAGTTGATTGAGGAGTATCAGCAAATACAAGATGACAGCATCAAGATTGTTGATGGGGATGTGGAGATAAATGACAATGAGTCCGAGGTTTTGAAGGCCTTCAAGGATGACAAGTTTGATTTGAAGGATGCTTACTACAAGAATACATTGAAGACATTTGGAAACAACAATGATCAGCAGTTGTTGAAGAATCTGAAGACTATGCTGTCTAAGATTGAACATATCCACAAGACCTTTATTTCAACCCACACAGAGGATTTTAAGGGCATACACCAAAAGGCCCTCGAGATTAAAGCAAATTTGAAGGATTACGAAAAATTAATTCATGAAGAAATAGAGAAAAACAATCAAAAGTTGAAGGACGATATCATCAAAGAGGAAAGCTACTTGAATACCAAGCTGAAGTTAAATAACATCCAGAAGTTGGAAAATGAACTGGCCAAAGTAGATACATTGATAAGTGAAATTACCTCTTTGTGTGATAGATATCATCTAGCGTGTGAAGAAAACAATGACTTCTTAGAGTTTGACAAATTGGAAGGGTACTTGAACGAAATAAACAAGTTGGATCAAGATTTAACAACCAATGTTTTATTCCAAAAAGTTGCACTTTTAAAAAACAAAAGAGATATTCTTATGAACTTGAAATTAGAAATAGGAGGCAAACTACGTTTACAATTTGTTAAGGTTCTTGAAAATGATTTGGAAACTTACAACACTGATCATTTCCAAGAAAATCCAAATGAGATTCTGAACATCATGGATGCTGACAAGGATTGGCCAGATTTGAAGTTTGAGCCATTGTTTAAGACAAGCTTGAGTGGGTATGTAGACAATCTATCCAAAAATGACTTACTAATCACAGCTTATAAGATGTACTGTGAAAGAATCATCAACAAGTGTAGAGATTTGGTTAAAGGAAGCTTGCCAAAACCCAAGGAGAATGAATCCGCCGTGGTGAAGATGTCGCAATTGATTGTGAACATGACTCCTCTAGAGTTCAACAACCTTGTTGAGTATGTCTTATCCAAGAGTTTGATATACTTCAAGAGACTGTATGAACAGCAAAAGTTACTACTAGACCTAGGGATCAATGCTTTAGACAAAAACCCTTCAATGAATAGCGAACCGTTGGATTCTAGTATATTCCTAAAGTTGGATATAAGATCTGGAATCAATGAATCCATAAGAATTGTTCAACTGAGAATGGCAAAGATCATCACCTGTAGAGCAAGTATCAATGCAAGATTGAACTACAAGAACTTTTTAAAGTTGAGATTGACTATGTGCAATTTCAGCAGACAATGTGAACAACTAACAGGTGAAATCCTTACTGTTAACTTGAATGATGTGATTGTTGTACACACAGAAGAGTACAGCAAGCTTCTGTGCGATAGATTGAACATAAGAATAAGAAACTTTGTTGAGCAAAGAGAAGATTGGTTGCCTGTGTTTGTAAGTAATGACTATCAAAGGGTTGTGAATGAAATTTTCTTGTCCAACGAAATCATTCCTGATGATTGGTTCATAACAATGTTGACATCCTTAGAAAGTAAACCTAAGGCTACTGGAGACAAGAAGTCTATAGTAATCAACCAAAAGACTTATGTCAGCAGTTCAACCTTGATAGAGATGATCAGAATAATCAAAGAAGTTTTGATAGTAAGCAATAACTTACCTGCCAAGTACATGCAAGGTTTGGAGTATGGTTTATTGAAGATATTAGCTGATTTCGATAGAGTCAGCTTGAGAAGTTTGATTTCAAATCCTAGTATTTTAAATGTTACCAATCTAGGTTCTTCTAGTAGTACTTCAGTAAGCTCAACAGGAAGCAACTTGTTTGTTAATCTAAACAACAACCATAATATCAACATAAACAGTATTATTTTCAAGAACAAGGACAAGAACTATACTATTTTGGCTGAGACATTGGAATGTATCAAAGAATTGTTGCCAAAAATCAGAGCTTACTTCAATGGAAAAACCAAGAGCACTAGTGTTAAGGCAAACGGCAAGAAGATTACAAACCAAAACAGTCAAAATGGAAGATTGAAAACAAACAAACTTTATGACAATATTGTTTTGAATTACGACAGAACTGCTGGATTGATCTTTAGAAGCAATATTCCGCCTCCTAGTGAAGATACACCTGAAGAGAGTTTGAGTATAGTTGCTGCCAGACAGAGCTTAGATAAGAGCGTTAGCATTGAAGCAGAACTAAAGAAGGAAGAAGTAAGAATTTCAGAGCCAGTTGAGGAAATTAAGAAAACAGAGAATGTTACAGAGACTGTTAACACTGAAGATGTCAAGAAGGAGGTTTCATCAAAGAAGAAGGAAATTCCATCAGAAAAGAAGGAGGTTT
Organism: Hanseniaspora nectarophila; assembly: GCA_030573495.1. Taxonomy (NCBI): domain Eukaryota; kingdom Fungi; phylum Ascomycota; class Saccharomycetes; order Saccharomycodales; family Saccharomycodaceae; genus Hanseniaspora; species Hanseniaspora nectarophila. The sequence continues at coordinate 53,836 of JAJMDJ010000001.1, forward strand.
TATCAGAGAAGAAAGAAATTATATCAGAAGAGAAGGAACTAGCTCCAAAAGAGAAGGAGGTTCCAACAAAAAAGGTAGAAGTCACTGCTCCAGAACCTGCTCTTGATGAAGAGACACAAAATGAGGATAAATCAGTTGAGAATCCATCCATTTCAAAAGACGAATCTGAAGTTACCGAAAAGAAGGAAGATTCTCCTAAAGAAGCTTAATCTATATAATGTATTAAAAGAATTATCTGCTCTTAATTGATTAAAAACATATCTTCGAGTATTACTACTTTAGGAAGGCACAACTAACAAAAAAAAAAAATATTATATATATGTTGACCCGAATTGTCTATTTTGATGTTTTCTTTTTGTTTCTGCCTATCCTTATATCCGAACAGAATAATGTTAGGCTTAGGCCTAACATTATTTTTCATGTGTTACCTAAAAAGGGCAAAAAACAACAAGTTGGGGGAAAAAACCGGGTGCAACCAAAAAAAATTCAGACATGCTTATTTCCTATTTGGGAAGTACGCAACCATTTGGATCAGCAGCAGGGTAAAGTTGGGTGTTTACAAGCCCCCCAAAAAAACAAGAAAAAGCAAAACAAAAATACTATAGAATGTGAGTGTGTGTGTGTTTTGGTTTTTTTTTTTGCTGTTTGGGTAACAAATACACGTCTATAGACTTATTAGACATTGTTTAAAGGGGGGTAAGTTAAATTGTTTTGTAAACAAAAAAAAAACTACCAAGCATCAATAGAACACCAACAAACCAAAAAAGTATGTCAGATCAAAGCCAAAACGAAGAGTTTGACCAATACCTAGACATCCAAGATGACGATGCCCAACCAACAAAACCAAACAATCAGATGGAAAGCAATGTTGAAGCTGCCTTAGCTGCATATGCCCAATTGGTACAGGTTGACAACAATCAATCCAACATTGATACTGAGATTTTAAATGATTCAGACAAATCAAAGGCTAGTGAAGAAAAGGGTACCAAAGATAAACAAAGCAAAACCACACCAAAGATCAAAAAATTAAAGGCTACAAAGAGTAAGAAGACTACAAGGAAAGCCAAGGGTAACAAACAAACAATAGAAACAGGTTTGAATACCTTGATCATGGAAGCCCCAAAGAGAGCATCTGAAGATGCTCTAAAGAACAAATCAAGCTACAACAGTGAAATACCTGAAGGAATGAACATAATCAAATTTTCCCCATCAAGTGAAAACGTGACTGATAGCATAGGAAAAAAGAGAAAGGCCCCTGAAGGTACTATGGAGATAGAATTCAAAATCAATAAGGAGAGATTGGTTCCAAAGAACTTGAGACCTTTGAATGTTGATGACATTTCAAAACGGAAAAAAAAAGAAACTTCAAACAATTACAAACCATTGCACAACAAATCCAAGATATTCAGCGAAGAGGAGGATACTCTGATAGACAAGCTGATCAACACACATTGTTTGCAGCACAGTGTTTCTAGAGAAGAGTTCATTGATTTGATTTGGATGAATGATAACAAACACAAGGTTGCCAAAACTGAGTTCTGGAAGTTGTTGGCAGATGAGTTCCCGGATAGATCCAGATCATCTCTTTACAAGCATGTCAAGAGAAAATACAACAACTTCAAGCCAAGAGGTAAGTGGAGCAAGGCTGAGGATTTGAAGTTGAAAGAATTGTGCGATGAACATGACAATAAGTGGAATGTTATTGGACAAATCTTGGAGAGAATGCCTGAGGATTGTAGAGATAGATACAGAAACTATGTCAAACACAATAAGCGTTTGCATGAGGAAGAAGAGGAAGAACAACCAAAGAAGACCGTATCCAGATGGTCTGAAGACGAATTAACATACTTGAATGATATTATCAGTTTGATTATGAACATAAGTGTGCATTTCTATATGAATTATTGCTATGATAAAGGCGGAAGCTTCAAGTCTTCTGAAAAGTTCACCACTTGGGATCAACACTTATCCCAACAACAACAAACTTTGTTAGAAAAAGATGATGTTAAGGAAAAATACAACGAAGTTTATTTATTAGTATTGAACTCCATCAACTTGAACAAGAAACAAGACAAAATAACCACCAAGTTCAAAGATAACTGGGTCGATATGAAGGGCGAACTTAACAAGTTGATTAAAGAAAAAAGCAAAGAGATGGTTCAGCCAGCCACATTTGATTTATTTTTTGAAGAAAGTGGTAACCTTCTCTTACCAAACTACTTCCTAATGGATATCCAAAAGCTGATCAACTGGACATTCATTTCAGATTTGTTCTCCAATGGGAGAACTAGAATCCAAGTAAGATACAAGTGTAAATCTTTAATCAAACAAAGAATAAGCAAGTTGGAAAACGAAAGTAAGGAAAAGTACGAGAAATTAGTGCCAAGCATTGTAAAGGCCATGAAGGAAGTTTCAACATCTTTAAACGACGGTAATGTATTTGAAGATGAAATCGATTGGTTCTACACCCATGCCAAGTGGATTGAAATCGTTGACAAGGATGTTTCTGTTGATTTATATGAAAACTTCCAAGTAGACCCATGGTTGATGAAGGAAATATACTCCTATGCCAAATTTGTGTATGGTGTCCCTGAGAGTATGAACAACTTGAGCAAAATAGTCGAGTTTTTAGATGATAAAGTTAAGTTTTGATTATATAGTGATAATGTAATAGCATAACGATAAGAAAATGAGTTTTAAGTGAAAAAAAAAACATATAAAGTGATTTGGAATTATTTAATTTTAAGACTTCTTTTGTCTGTAATTTCAGTTCAACATTTCCTATAATTTCAAGGAAATATCAGCATTTTTATATATAAAAGATAGATAATACTAAATGGAAAATCCACTTAGAACTTAGCGAACTTCTTGTTGACCTTACCAGTGGCAGCAGCAACCTTTAAGACGTTGAATCTAACAGTCTTGGAGATTGGTCTACATTGACCGACAGTAACGATGTCACCGACTTGAACTCTGAAAGCTGGAGAAACGTGAGCGGAAACGTTTTTGTGTCTCTTTTCATATCTGTTGTATTTGGTAACGTAGTGTAAGTATTCTCTTCTGATAACAATGGTTCTGTGCATCTTGGTGGAAACAACGGTACCAGTTAAAATCTTACCTCTGATGGAAACATCACCGACGAATGGACATTTCTTGTCAATGTAAGAACCTTCAATGGCTTCCTTTGGGGTCTTGAAACCTAAACCAACGTTCTTATACCATCTCTTGGTCTTTCTGTTGGCTCTAGCCTTTGGGTTGGTGAAGATGTGAGGTTGCTATTTGTAAAATTGTAGTTTTTTAAAGAAAAATATAATTGAATATTTGTTAGTAATCAAATTGTTTTTGAAATTGGTTGGGTTTGATAGTGTATTTTTAGGAAAACGTGGTTTAATCTGTACAGAAATGGATGATGTTTTGAGTTTATACTATTAGTCTGTTTTATTGAAAGAGGTGTTAAATGAGTGAAATGCATCGTATTGACTAATACTTTAATGATGTTGTTGATTACTTTGTTATCATTTTTCGAACTTGCTTTTGACAATAATTCTTTGATTATATTGACGCTTGCTTAATAAAAAGAATGCCCAAAACATTCTTTTTCAAGTTGTGCATTTCTAAATTGTCCTGTCGTCATTTTCACAACTCAATTCTTTGTCATTGTCCATAAATTCTGCAATCATCATAACATTACATTTCTGTTGTTCTCTCACCTTATAAGCTAATCCTTCATTATTTGCATCAACGTTTGCATTCAAAGTATACACTCATATCTCTATGTTATTCATTATTTCTTTAATTCCTCGATCATAATCCAAACATGTTGCTTTGTATCTCATTATCATCATCTATTTTATCATGTAACTATAATTAATCCACTTATTCTTAATAATAACACTTTCTTGTGCCATGGAGTATATGTTCTCCATGATGTGGTTTTTATCCTATCAATATTAGGCTATGGTTACATACCTTTTGGAAAGCTTTTTCAGCTTGAACGTTTAATTCAGTAGACATCCTTGTTTCAACTATTCTTTGGTTTATTCTGTTTCTTTTTTAAATTATTGATAAAAAATATGATAATATTAGCTATGATCAAGAATGAAATTAGTATAGAAAAAAGAAACTATTAAATTTTTGTTTTGCTAGAAGAAAAAAAAGGTGAAGAAAGTAAAAAAATTACCAGCCAAAATGGGACTTTCCTCCTAGTAGTAAAAAAAAAAAGTCATTTGCAAATATTTCCACCAACAAAAAAAACAACAGCAAAAAAGTTGGATATACCACCAAAAATAATAATAAAAATATATGAAATTTTGGAAAAAAAAAAAAAATAATATGAAGAATTCGAAGAAAAAATGTATGTGTGTTTTTCCTATTTAGGTAATTAGTGGATGTTTTTTTTGTTAAGTTCAAAAAAAAAAACATTATTTATTTTGAAATATTCACAACAAAAAATTATTTGTTACATTTTGATAATATTTTTATTTTTTTTTGTAACAAAAAAAAAATGTATTTCTTTGTTAAAAAATCACGTGCACATTTTGGAATACACAAGAATGAAATGATCGGAAATAACAGCTATTTGAGTGTGTATATTTACACGTGATCCACACAATAATATTAGTCATCGCCTCTTTAAAATATAACAACAATTTTTATATACACCTTTGTAAACTTTTTTTTCGCTGATAACAACATTGGTAATCAAAAATAATCAACATTTAACACTGAAAACACAACAATAAACTCTTATTAAAATTATTAAAAAAATGATTACTCAATTCTTTAGGGGAGTAATACCAAAACCAATAAATATTAAAAGCTTCCACAGAATGACTTCTACTTATACAACAATCCCAAATTTCACATACCCTACCAAACAAAAGGCTATTTTTTTCACAGAAAACGGTGGGCCTGAAGTATTAAAGTATGACTCCATTGACACACCTTCAATTGATCAGTTGAAACCAAACGAAGTCATTATCAAGATCAAATACATTGGTGTTAATCTTATTGAAACTTACTTCAGAAAGGGGATTTACAAAACATCCTTCCCATATATCTTGGGGAGAGAAGCCAGTGGTACTGTTGTAGTTAAGGGTGAAGAAGTCAAGGACATTGCATTAAATGATGATTTGGTCTTTTTCAAGAATGAAACCTTTTCTCAATATGTCAAGTTGAGTGTCCATCAAGATAAGTACATCAACTTAGGTCCTAAGTGCAGTGATGATTTGTTGAAACAATACACCGCTTCGTTATTACAAGGTTTAACAGTATTGACATTTGTAAATGATGCCTACAATGTCAAGGAAGGTGACTATGTATTGAATTATGCGGCTGCTGGTGGTGTTGGTTTGATATTCAATCAAGTTTTGAAGTTGAAGGGTGCCATAGTCATTGCCACTGCATCCACCGAAGAAAAATTAGAATTAGCCAAGAAAAATGGTGCTGACCATACTGTTTTGGTCAATGATCCTGATTTTGTCAACAAAGTCAAGTCTTTTACTCCCGATAACAGAGGTTGTGATGTTATTTATGATTCTTTGGGTAAAGACACATTTGAAAAGTCCTTTGAAATCATAAGAAGAAAGGGTACTCTAGTTTCATACGGTAATGCCACTGGTACTGTTGAGCCATTGCTGATTAACAGATTGTCCCCTAAAAATGTCAAGATTGCCAGACCACAATTGTTTGGTTACATCACTGACAAGGAAGAGTTTGATTACTACGCAAAGGAATTGGTAACATTAATCAATGAAAAGAAGTTATCGATTAACATTTTTAACACGTATGATTTGGAGGAGTACCCAGAAGCTACCAAGTTGATGGAGGACAGAAAAACCACAGGAAAGTTGTTGCTAAAGGCACCCGAATGATTTAATTATATATATTTTTTTGGTGAGTGCAATTCCATTATTTTTTTCCCGCAAAGAGAAAAGATTTAATTAATTCAAAAACAAAGAAATATTTACAAACAGTATGTATCATGTTAGTTAAATTGAAATGGTAATTTATGATTTTTACGCAGGTATAGTTAAACATATTTTTAACTGTTTTAAGTAATTACAATTTTTAATTGAATTTTTTCAGAACAAAAAATCTAATTAAAAAAATATATCAATAAATTTTGAAAAGGTGAGACTATTTAATATATATGAATTGTCATTTATTGAAACAATTGTTGTAAATGTTCTACAACTAAAAAATAATTCAACTCACCAAAAAAAATATATACAATCGCCAATTTGTTATTAATTATTATAAAGAATATGACTGATACTATAATACAAAACACTACTAGAAAAAAAAGAGATACTTTCAGAAAGTTTTTCCAAAGAAATCCGAGTAAGTCAAGCACCGAAGCCAACATTGGGGTAAACACGGTTGATAAAATTAACTCTTTGTACAAGAGCAAAAAAATTGGTGCTTCCGAAAGAACAAAAACAAGCAAGTTCAGGAACTTTTTATCTTTTAGTAGAAAACCCCAATACAATGTTTCCACCGAAGTCGAAGATGATTACGAAATTGGAAAAAACAGTAGTTTCAAATTTACTTTAAAAAGAACATTCAGTAAATTAAAGAATAAAAAACTGGAAGATGGAAACAGCAAGAAATCTACAATTGGTGACCATGCTGACAATGGAAACAAAGATGCATTTGAGTGCTACAACAAATTCAAATCAACTAGCATCATGACTAACCAAAAGCATGAACTACCACCAAGTTTGCAGAACTTGGATTTTGATGTGAAACCATTCAAATTTTCAAAAGGGTCATTGAGAAAGCAAAATTCCTTGAACAAAAAACCTACTTTGGATATTGGTGGTGACGATCCTTCAACTAATTTAGATCCATTCTCTCCTTTGACTGAAGATACAAACACTTTGTTAGAGCCATTTGAAGGGATTGAGTTTGAAAAGGATGATGCCTTCAACAAGGAAAATGCCCTTGATTTCCCAAAGTTGGCTGTGGTCAACAAAACCGTTCTTTCAGACATAACTGATAAGCAGAATATGCCAAGTAAAGGGTTTGCCAAAGAAAAGGAACAGTCTTTGCTATACGAAAACCAAACTAAGAAGAGTATTTCAGACAGCAATATAGCAATCACCACTAGTCCACCTATCTTAAATCTAGACAACGCAAAGGATATCACTGATATTGAACAATCACCGCAATATTCGGATACGTTCCTGCCTGGGACTTTAAGCAATGAGGAGATAAACAGTAGTGAAACCTTGAAAGAAGTTGATATGTCCGAGAAGGACGTCACCATTGATGTCAATGATTTAAAGCAACAAAATAGTTTAAGTCCAGATAAAAAAGATTTTTCTAAAAATGCTGAATGTAGTAATTCCACAATCGAGGTTGAAGACAACACAAATGTCAAGTGCTTGGCCATACCTACATTTAGAGAAGACGATGTAATTGGGTTGGAAGATTACATCAGGGGTCATGAGTTAGGCAGATTCACTCAGTTGGATATCTTGGAGAGTATGCAAAACGAAAATGCTGGTGAATCTCAAATCATAGAAAAAATTAAAGATACTTTTGATGATTTCAGAAATCCTTCTTTTTACAGTGGAAATAGCGAGGATGACAACAAGTACTACACATGCGATGATACTTACGACAACACATCAGTGATCCAAACTGTTAGATCAATAGGGAGTTCCAAAAACAAGGAATCTTCAAAATTAAAATTCAACTTATTGTCTGAAGTATTCTACTACGACAAGAATGCCGAAACCAAAGGCAGCAAATGTTTATCTGTTTTGGAAACTATAAAAAAAGAAAGTGATGCTGAGGAGAAAGAAGAACCATTTATGTTACTCAAAGAAAACGTTAACTTGCTTTTAAACAGCAACAGTACCGAGGTTTCTGCTGCAGATGCATTCAATATCTTGGACTTTTCCAAATTAGACAACATCAAACATCTACTTACTACTGGAAGCAGAAATAACGATAAAATTGAAATCACAAACAACATTGATGATGCTGCCAGTGGCAACTTCAGTTTGTATGAAAACTCAGATTTAAATATGGAGACCTTAAAAAGAATTGCCATGAACTTGTCTTCGGACGAGGCTTTAGAACACTTAGCCCAATTCAGCTTCCCTTTTAAGAACCAGCTAATGAATGATTTAGACGTTGATGGATGCTTGGCTGATATTGAGTCTTTGGGATCGCCTAATTTAATGCTCCCAGACCATAAAGAAGTCCTGCCAAATGGATACTTTCCTGATTTCTTTTCATCAATGGGAATGCCGGATTTGAACTTTAGTGGAGAGACTTTAGCTAATTTCAACAATGATATCATCAAGTTGAGTCCTGAAACAAAAATAACCCAAGAAGATGGCGAAAGTACATCTATAAGATCGATCTTAAAAAAAAAAGTCAACAAAAACGAATCTTTAGAATTACAGAGTCTTTTCAACATGAACAGTCAGGATGATGTTGTCTTAGAAACTCCTCAATTACCAGACTCAAACTTACAAAAGATGAGAATAGATCAGTTGAAGAGATTCTATAGCACTGACTTTTATCCAGATTTGGAAAACGATGAAGACTATGTCAGAAGCTTGAGATCTACACAATCAAAGTACAACAGAGATTTGTATGCATGAAAAAGTTATATATAATAATAAAAAGTAGCTAATTTAATAGTTAAAGTTATATTTTCAATATATGTAAGACAAATTTTTTTTAAAATAAACTATGCACTTATTTCTTCTTGTTGGAAGTACTGTTCTTTGGTAATTCATTGATGTAAGGAATGAATTCTGGTTCACCAGGAATATATTTTCTCAAGACTTCAGGAATCTTCAAACCATCTTCGGTTTGGTAGTTTTCTAAGACACAACATAAGGCTCTTTCAGTGGCAGACAAGGTGGAGTTCAAACAGTGGACGTACTTCTTTTCGTTGTCGTCTTTCTTCTTGATACCGGATCTGATTTCCAAGTTTCTGGATTGGTAATCAGTACAGTTGGAACAGGAGACTAATTCCTTGAATTCCTTTTGGTATGGGAACCAGGCTTCCAAATCGTACTTCTTGGCAGCAGCGTTGTTCAATTCACCAGAAACAATACCAACAACTCTGTATGGTAAGCCTAAGGATTGGTAGAATTCTTCGGAGTTGGTGATCATGTTGTCAAATTCTTCCCAAGAAGATTCAGGATCAGTGATACAGAATTGTTCAATCTTTTCGAATTGATGGACTCTGAAAATACCCCAAGCATCCTTACCGTGGGAACCAGCTTCTCTTCTGAAACAGGAAGAGTAACCAGCGTATCTGATTGGTAATTGTTCTTTTGGTTTTTCGAACCATTCACCAGAGTGGTAAGCGGATATAGGTTGTTCAGAAGTGGCAATCAAGTATTTTTCATCATCACCATCCATGACCTTGTATAATTCTTCATCGAATTGGGATAATTGGGCGGTCTTGGCCATTTGGTCCTTGTTCATCATGACTGGAGCTTGTAAAGGAATGTAACCCTTGGAGAATAAGAAGGATAAACCGTAGTTGATAAGAGCTTGGTTCAAGAAGACACCGTAGGTTCTTAAGAAGTAACCTCTGTGACCAGAGATCTTGACACCTCTTTCTGGGTCGTAACCGTCTAATCTCAACAAGACTTCGTGGTGAGATAACTTGGCTTCAACATTGGTGGCAGAGGCAATGTTGGTTAATTCCTTATCTTGAGGTAAAGATTCTGGGATCCATAGCTTGATTAAGTCGTTATCCTTTTCTTCATCGTTGGAAACAACAACACTCTTATGAACGATGTTACCAACTAAGTTGATCTTTTGCTTCAAGGCTAAGTCAGCCTTTTGTTCCTTTTCAATGATGCTCTTCTTGTTTTCGTTTAATTCATCCTTTTGCTTCAATAAGTCAGTACAGTCGGTCTTGTTCTTGAAAGATAAACCAATTTGCTTTTGCAATTTGTTGATTTCCTTGTTGGATTCATCCAATTGGAACTTGATCTTGGTCCATTCCTTGTAATCAGCGATGATTTCATCAACGATTTCAACAGAGTCGAATCTGGCTCTTTGAGATTCTCTGATCAATTCAGGGTTACCACCCTTTTCTTCTAAAAATAAGTTAATATCTAACATTGTGTGTAGGTTATAGTTGAGTACTTGTTTTTGTTTGGGTTTATTGATAACGAACAGCACTACTGTTAAAAAGAATAATAAAGAAATGACAAATTGACATTTTTTTTTCCACCAAAAAGTTCATAAAAAAATTTTTTTTTACCAATTCAGAAAATGTCGTTAGAAGAAAAATTTTATTATCTTCGGATATAAGCATATATAATAATTAATTAAAACCACTAGTACTTTGTTTACATTTTAATCAAATAAAATATTTAGCATTTTACCAAAAAAACTATGTAAACAAATATTAACAATATAAATAAAAGTTTAATTCTGACTATATAATTCTACAAAATATCATTTATTGCAACAATGACTTTCATCACAAAGTAAAAATGTTCATATATCCGTTTATATATCACAAGTCTGCAGGCATATCTGGAATCTCTATTTTATAATACTTTTCTATTTTAGCCAGTTGCTTTTGGTCCTCATCAGTAACAAAATTAACGGCTTTACCAAGTCTACCAAATCTTCCCGATCTACCTATTCTATGGATATAATTCTCAATGTTGGTAGGCAAGTCGTAGTTGATAACCAAATTAATTTGCTGAACATCAATACCTCTAGCCCAAATATCAGTTGTCACCAATATTTTATATGTACCGTTTCTGAACTTATTCATTTGTTCTAATCTTTCCAATTGGGATAACTTCGAATGAATGGATACCACAGAGAACTTTTGTTTATTCAAAAAGGCATATAAGGAAGAACACTTTTTGACATTGTTTACAAATACTACAACTTGTTGATAACTAACAGTATTTAAGATATCTTGCAGTGTATTGAACTTCCAACTTTCCTTGACATCCACCTTGTATTGCTTGATGACATCAAGTGAGATTTCCTTCTTCTTTGTCAAAATCTTGATGTGGTTATCCCAGTTCATAATTTTCTTGGAAATTTCTAAGATATCCTTGGACATTGTGGCTGATAAAATAACAACTTGTGTTTTTGAATTAATCTTACTGAATATTTCATAAATCTGTTTCTTGAACCCCAAATTCTCATCCAGTAATTCATCAGCTTCATCCAGAATAATCATCTTCAAGTTTTCAAAGTCCATTTGGTTTCTCTTCAAACAATCAACAATTTTACCTGGAGTTCCTGAAACTATATCAGCACTAGCTAGTGTCTTTAAATCCAACTTTATTTTCTTTTCAGCACTTACTTTATCTCCATTGGCATTATTAGTCAAACCAGTCAAGCAAAAGTTTTTTACCTTCAAGTAGTTTCCTAAATTTTCAATAACACCATTGATTTGAATAGCCAGTTCTCTAGTTGGGGACACAACCAATGCTTGTAGGCCATTTTTGTTTTTATTTTGGAGCCCATAAAGTACCTGCAACATTGCGATGGTGAAGGTAGCTGTCTTTCCTGTTCCTGATTGTTGTTGGATGATGATATCTTTTCCTGAAATGATAGGGACAATAGCCTTGGATTGAACCAAAGAGGGCTTTTCATAACCTATGGAGTAAATCCCACGTAACAAGTCTTTGTTTAAGTTCATCTTATTAAAAGAAGGGTATATTGTTAAACCATCTTTGGACTTTGGTAGATCCTTTGCAGAGGTTCCCACATCTATCTTTACTTCATTTTTTTGTTTGTCTTTAAGAGCTCTTTGTTTCAGCTTGGCTACTAGATCTTGAGCAGACGACATTATTCACAGGGGATTGTAGTATTGTTTTCTTTGGGTTTTATAACATCTCTGTATTAAATTCTTAAAAAAAGCAATTTTTTGAAAATTAAATGTGAGATGCCTGTTTTTCGGATTTAAAGCGATGTGATTCTTTCTTTTTTTTTTTTCTTTCTGGAAACACAATTTTTTTTTTCGCATCTTGGTAGATCTGACATTACACAATATGGAATTCGAGTTGTATTCTCCACTCTTAACATTCCTCACAGTATCCTTTGAAAAAGAGAGTTCTATTATAAAAAAAACCTTGAACAACTGTACTTTCCTTATAAAATAATGTACTTTTCTAATAGGTTCAGTAGAATACTTATTAACCAGCAGTCCACGAGAACTCTGAAGAAGTTATACACACCTATCAAGGATATCAGAAATGAGAAACAAGAGAAGCTCTTGTATCACTTGAAGTACATATACAACAATATACTAAGCAGAACAAGCGAGGATGAAAATAGATTACCGAACATTTTGTTACAAAATAACAAATCAACCAAAAAGCCAATGTCTGTGATCAAAAGCAACAAGCAGTTTTTATCATGGTTGGAAAGATACAACTTTGAAGTTGAAGAGAAGAATATCATAGCTGAAGGAGAAGTTCCTGCTGATTCTTATAGAAATACAGAAATGATAGCTTTGAGAAGTTTGTTACTATACATAAAACAAGTGAACTACGATGTTGATTTGAATATTTTGTTCAAGATGTGTATAAGATTCATAGAGATATATGACTTGACATCCAAGGTTGACAAACAAGCACAATTACAAGAATTCATAAAGTTGATCAAGAACTTGGAAATAAAGCTGAGATACAACTCATCAAAGCAAATCAGTGTCCAAGACATACAAAAGATGATAAATAATGACTTTAAACAATACAAAACCATTATTGAATCTATCTTAAAGATTCTGAATTATAAGATCAAATCACAAGATCAAGTAAGAATCGTAAGGAGCGATAGCATTGATGACCAAATTGACATACAAGATGGATGGAGACTAAACAATGGGTGCAAATCTGACAACGACAGATACCTATCTTCATTGAATTTATTGGATACCACCTCAAGAAAGAACTTGAAGATTCTGAGCATAAACGGAGGAGTCAAGACTTTGGTAATAGACGACATGGTAATCAGAGATGTTACATTTTTCAAGAACTTATTGGAGTACTTGAAGGTTTCCAATCAAAGTATTGTCATCTTCATCAATGGTAACATCAAGAATGAGGCCTTAGCTGATATATCCATGTGGAACAACAAAAACAAGAGAAATGATATCAATGCAAAGTGTGTTATTATACCTGTGAAGGATAATGACTCCACAGTTATGGAACACACCTACCTGTCTGAAGATTTGGACTTCTTGAACTTCATCAACTTGCCTAATGGTCAACTATCCATTTTGAATCAATATACACCAATAAAGTTTGAGGAATTGAAGGCAGCTGAAGACTTTGAGCTATTTTTGGGTCACTTGGATTCCATCAAGTTTACTAATGGAGAAAGTTTCTTGTACTCAAAGACAGGTTCAGAAAAGATTAATGAAATGGTTGAGAAATACTCTGATGACGGGTATGTTTATCCAAAGAACTTGAAGACCACAATTACATTGAAATGTGGTGGTAATACTCTAATAGAAATGGATGACAAAAGACAAGAACTTGATTATATCATTAATGAGTTCTTGTTTTCTGTTTTCCAAGCAGGTGGTTTAAGAACAAATAATTTGAAGTATCTATTCAACAAGATCATGGCTGAATTGAATGCTGAGAATAAATTTGTGCATGCTGAGAATTACACCAGAATGTTCCAAGATATGGCTATCGATAACACTAGCAACAAAGTTGAGGTAATCAACAAGTTGAATACTTACTTGAATACAGTAGAAAGTGAGGAAACTCTTAAGGAAGCAAAGATTGAGCCATTGTCCAAGGCGGTTAATACCTTGTTTGTTGTTCTAAACTTTGTCAAGTTGTTCTGCTCCACTGATGTTGTGATCACCAATGAGTTTGATGGTAAAAAACTAGCTTGGAATATTTTAGATAAAAAGATGAGAAACTATTTCGATTAAAATGATGTGATCGTTACTTGTACATATAATTTTTATATTTATTTTTTAATATTTCTGTGAAGAAGTTCAATACAGGGTTACAAAAAAAAAGGATGGACGGGGATTGTGACTCACGTGCGCAAACACGAAATTCTCAAATAAACATCAACTTCTGTTGTGATTTTAGTAAGAAGTTCGTGGAAATCCTTGACTTTTTTTTTCAAAAGCTAAAAGAAGTGAAGTTTTCACGTCAATAAAAGGTGTTTAAATTCCTTATTTTCAAATATAGATATACATCTGAAAAAATTAAAATAAGCCATCTATTTAAAGATGTTATAAGGTGTGTTGTTTATTTCAAAAACAACATTATTTTATAGTTAATAAACCGAAGAATATATATTTTTTTTAAATATAACAATGTACAGTATTTCTAGAGTATCAGTTAGATTAAATTCTACTTTAAAAAAGACTGCTTTGTATGATCTACATGTATCTCTAGGAGCCACCATGGTTCCATTTGCCGGATACTCCATGCCTGTTATTTATAAAGGACAAAGTCAAGTTGAATCCCACAATTGGACCAGAAGCAAGTGTGGTATTTTCGATGTTTCCCACATGTTACAATCCACCATCAAAGGTAAAGATAGTATTAACTTTTTGAATAAAATAACCCCAACTGACTTTGCCAGCCTAAAGAACAACCACAATTCTTTAACTGTTTTATTAAACAAGGATGGTGGTATAGTTGATGACTCTATCATTACCAAGGAAAACGATAACAACAACTTTTATGTCGTCACCAATGCTGGATGCATTGAACAAGATACCAAATTTTTGAATGGAGAATTAAACGAAAACTTCAAGGATAAAGATGTTAAGTGGAAACTTCTAGAAAACAAATCATTATTTGCCATGCAAGGTCCAACCAGTCACACTATTTTAGCCAAGTATGTTGATAACGAAATCTTAAAGAACTTATACTTTGGTCAAAGAATCAAGAACGTCAATGTCAACAACTTTGATGGTTTGACTTTGGATATTGCTAGATCTGGTTACACCGGTGAAGATGGTTTTGAAATTTCCATTGATTCTGACAAATACGAAGCCTTTGTTAATGAATTATTAACCAATGAAGAATGTAGAATGATCGGATTAGCTGCCAGAGACTCTTTGAGATTAGAAGCTGGTATGTGTTTATACGGACATGAACTAAATGAATCCATTACCCCTGTTGAAGCCTCATTAACTTGGTTGGTTAGCAAGAACAGAAGAACAGGTGAATTAGCCAACTTCAATGGTAAAGACAAAATCTTGGAACAAATCGCCACAAAGTCCCACACCAAGCTAAGAACCGGTTTCAAGTTCATGAAGAAGGGTCCACCTGCTAGAGAACACACTCCAATCTTCTTGGATGAAGCTGGTACTCAACAAGTTGGTGAAGTCACCTCCGGTTCCCCATCTCCTTCTTTGAACAACATCAACATTGGTCAAGGTTACTTCAATAAGCCATACAACAAAGCCGGCACTAAGTTGTTTGTCAGTGTTGGTAAGAAGAACAAGATGTTCCCAATCGAAGTCTGTAAGCTACCATTTGTCTCTGCTTCTTACTACAAGAATTAAGATGTATATATAAATCCATTTATCCAAATGTACCATCTCATCAAAGAAGATAAGTTTTTTGGGTGTTTATTCCATCGCGTTTTTGTATCTAAAAATTCCGTCGGTATTTTGTGTTCGCTGTTAACACCAAACTTTTTTTCTTTCAAAAACCACGGAGATGTGACAGTAACCATCATTTCCATTACCCAAAAAGGAGATACAAAAATACTTTTTGCTTAATATACAGAGTTACAACCCTTGAGGTATTATTCTAGCTTGCTGATAAGAACAATACCTTAAGTGATATATACACCAGTGTTATTATCCGTCGTTATTCTTCGAAGCTTCTGAGATAAAAAAAAAACGTATATACATATTTTTTATTTAAAAAAAAAAAATAAAAATACCGCAGTTTGTTAACTATTTTTTCCCGCTTAGAGATATATGACGGATCTTCACATCATTTTTGAATGGGGTCTAAACTTATTAAACCAAAAACCAATTACAACATGGATAAAGAAGATTCCCAGAAGCAACAGACTCCTCCGGTTCCTGGCTCAAATGATACGAGTTCAGATATAGAATCGTTAGATTCCCAAGCCTTTGACCAAATCACCCATACAAAAAGTCCGCCTGCTAAGATAGAAAACGAAGTCAAGAATGACTTTAGACTAGCCATATATGCCACACCTGAAAACAGCGAATACATAGTTCCATACAAGGAAAGACAGGGACTGTTGTCCCGATTTTGTTTAATCCAGCAATACAGAAACCCACGTATGTACCCACACTCCATCAAGCTGTTCATTGTGTTTATATGTGCCGTTGCAGCCGTTATCGGACCATTCCAAGCATCCATTCTTTTCCCCGCATTGAGAAACATAGAAGCAGAGTACAAGACTACCGCAACAAAAACAAATATTTCAGTTGGTGTTTATTTATTAGCCTTGGGGATCTTCCCTATCTATCACAGTAGTTTTTCTGAAATGCACGGAAAGAGAAACGTCTATGTGATAAGTTTTATGATGCTGTTTGTGTTCTGTCTGCTGCTGTGCTTAGTCTCACATAACATTACAACTTTTATTATTTTGAGATTCTTCTGCGGTGTCTTTTCAAGTAGTGTACAATCATTAGGTGCGGGAACATTAGCCGATATATTCGAACCAGAACAAAGAGGAACAATGTTTGGATTCTTTTACTTAGGTTCGTTATTAGCTCCGCTGCTGGCACCAATTATCGGTGCATTGTTGTGTAACTCCTTTGATTGGAAGAGTACGCAATGGTTCACTTTGATATTCTCCATTTTTGTTCTTATATTATTGGTATTCTTTTTACCAGAAACATCCACGGACTTTAAGGACAAGAAAGAAGTCATCGCTGAAATGATCAAAAACCAAAAGTCAAAAGATGATAAGTCAGATGAATATGAAGATAAAATTGATGTTGAAAAACAAGCCATACCAGATGAAGATGAATTGGCTTCAAGAATATTGACTAGAGAACCTTCAGTCATGCATTATAAGAAGATTCCTAAACTCGATAAAAAAGGAAAGATAGAGGAAGAAAGTCGTGATTTCAGAGAAGATAACTTTGATGCATTGGCCCCTTCGTTGAATAAAGTTACTACAATTAACACAAGAAACAATAATGATTACGATATGCGTGAAAATAAAAAAGATGAAAAAACTGAAGATGAGTTGGCTCAACAAAAACTGGAGAAAATTCAAACCATTATTAGTGAAAACTTACAAAACTTCAAGAAGACAGGTCGTTACAAAGAAAAGATTGATTACAAGTTGTTTTTGAAGCTGTATTTTATCAAACCATTGAAAATGCTGCTGTATTTGAAGCATCCACCTGTTCTTTTGGCAATAATATTCTCAAGTGTATCTTTTGCTGTGCTCTATTATGTTAATATGACTTTAGAAAAGACATACTCAGAATCTCCATACAACTTTAAGCCTCTATACGTAGGTTTCTGTTATATCCCCAATAGTGTCACTTACATCATAGCTTCTATATTTGGTGGTCGTTACATAGACAAGAGATTAGTTAAATACAAAAAAGAGCACAATGGTGCATTGTTTCCCGAATCTAGATTGTCTTACAATGTCCTCCTTGCTGTGTTATTATTCCCACCAGCCTTACTTATCATAGGATGGTGTTTTGACAAGAAAACCTTTTGGGTCTTCCCATTACTGGGAACTGCCATCTTTGGGTTTTCCAGTATGCTAATCATTGGTGCAACTAACTCGTACTTGACAGACGAGGTGAAGGGAAGTAGAGGTGTGGCTTTGAACAACTTTGTCAGACAAACATGTGCCGCTGTGGCTTGTTTCACATCAGACAAAGCCACCAACGCAATGACTGTAGGGTGGTTCTTCACATTATTGACCTTTATTGTATTGCTAGCCAGTGGTACATTGCTTTTGTTAAAAAAGAAGAGTGAATACTTTAGAAAGAACTATGATCTCGAGAAGATCAAGGTCCAAGTTGAAACTTTGTAAAATTTTATATATTGTTGGGAAATAGTAACATTGTGATATTGTATTCAGCTAAGTTTTAATTAGAGTTATTATATATTTCATTACTGGTTATTATTTCTTCTTCTTTTATTACCTCTGTAATTTTTCTTATTATAGTTTTTTCTTTGAACAGGTACCTGAGTCATAACAATTTCCTCATTATCACTGGATGAAACCTCACCGTTAAGGTATTTATTGTCCTCGTTTCCGTAATATTTCTTTTGATAGTGATTGTCTACCTTATTTTCCTCATCATTAACGGTTGCTTCCTTTTTTTTGTAGCCATCTGCAGCAAAAGTGCTATGTAAACCGTATGCCGTACTGAAATCATACCGTTTTGTTCTTTCTAAATTGGTAGTAAGTACCGCGTATTTTCTTACTTTATAGGATGGAAATAGAATATGATGCAAATGATTTCTAGTAGCAAGGACATAAAATTTGTCTATGATACGACAATCAAAAAATATGTCTCTAAAAAAGTCATCCATCGAACCTTTGCAATCACTATCTGCATGTGTTAAAACATTATCAATCTTTTTAATACCATCTTCATAGTTGATTTCATCTAAAGAAAGTGATTTCAAAACGTAATAAGCAAAAATTGTTTTTTGGTGAAATGTTTTTTCTAGTAGATTGTTTTCAACCCATTCGATGAAATCATTAACAGGGTAAAGTTTGTCAAAAAATAGCAACAACTTCTCTCTCAATGTATATACTTGAGCAATTTGAGGAATATCGTGATTACACAATTTAGCACCAGCCATTAATCCATCCATTAATAAGTTCGAATCAGTGTCAATGACAAAACTCTCACTATCAAAAGCAATTTTTCTCATAACTTTATAATAAATTAAGGGAAAAAGACCTGCTTTTTTAATGAACATACAATATCTGACAATCCCATAGGCAATCTCTACAGTTTGGTTAGAAGGAAATAAAGCTGGAGGAGTTTTAAATAAAAGTTCTCTGGTTTCATAATAAGACTTAACTTGTGAAGAGGGTAACTCGTAGGTAAGTGGAAGGGAAGTCATTGTTGGATTTGGATTCAAAGCAGCCATGTTGTCCATATACTTTTTATATAAATCATATACTTCAGATTTTTCATTTGAGCTATCAAACTCTTCGCCTTCAGAGACTGTTTGACATGTTTCAGCATTAATGATTTCTGGTACAAACATTAGTTGTGTACTACCATACTTGATACCTGCTAGATCATAAGAAATGACACTCTGGTTTAAAGCACCTTGTAAAGGAGTGTTTCCTTGAGCCAGTAGATTTCCTTGTAATATATCTTTAAATTTATTAGTTTGAGTCATTCTAAATAATATTACTAATTTTGATTTTGGGTTTTTTACATTGATATTCTTGTATAAACATTAAATCTAATAATTTATTAATTTATTATAATATATATTTACCCCCTTCATTTTATTCAACCTTCGTAGTGGCCACCCCTCAAAGGTAGATGGTATCATTATTTCCAAATTAGGTTATCCAAAATGTACCTCATTATCTTTTATTAAGGTACATCTTTTTTCTAAAGGGACCGCGGGAAATACACGTGCAATCCTCAGATAAATGCTTATGTCCGGAACAGACGCTACACAAATCTGCTTTTTTTAAAAAAAAAAGTTATCGCTACCAAAACTTATATTAGCCGCTTACTAACCTTTTTAGGACATTTGTGATGATCAAAAACGGCAAAAAAGGAAATTACGTGCCAAAACACATCAATTTTTCCCATGGATTCTGACGTTTTTCTTACCCTTTATAAAAAAACAAAAAAAGATCTTATCAAGGTAAACCAAACAGCAACCATACATTTGTTCTTATTATACTCAAAAAAAATGAGCTTTGCTGATCTTTTAAATAAAACCTTCAGAGTATTTTTATGTTTTCTGTCTGTGATAATATTCCTTTTAGGAGCCTCGTTTATAGCGATGCAACAAGTCTTAACAAAGGTCATATTAAGATTTTCTCCTCACTACACAAGAGTTCTGCTAGATTCATCCAAGAAATCATTCATTCTGCTGTTAATAACCATCTTTAAGATTAATTCAAGTGAAACACAAATCAGATTGACTGTTCCTAATGAAATTAATGAAAAACATGGCATCATTCCAAAGAATAAAGGTTACGACATCCTTGTTAAAACCCTTTTGGAGAAACAATCAATAATGGTGGCAAATCACCAGATCTACACAGATTGGGTTTACCTATGGTGGCTATCATACACCTCTGATTTAGGTGGTGCTGTATACATTCTTCTAAAAAAATCCCTAAGTTATATCCCAGTATTGGGTTATGGAATGAATAACTATGAATTTATCTTTTTATCTAGAAAATGGCAAGAAGATCAAATCACTTTAAACAACCAATTGAATGATATAGACAGAAACGCCAGGGGAATTGGTAGATTGAACGGACTGATGCCTGAATGGACCACACCAGAGGGTAAGTTTATCTGGGGCAACAACATCTCACAAGCAGGAACCAAGTGGCCTTATCAAATGATTCTATTCCCTGAAGGAACAAACCTATCAGCCAACACAAGAGGCAAAAGTATCAAGTATGCTGAAAAAATTAACAAACAACCATTCAGAAATGTGTTGTTGCCACATGTCACTGGTCTGTACACAATCATCAAAACATTGACTTCATGCAAGTACTTGTACGATGTGACAATTGCCTATTCAGGCGTTGATAGACACGAATACGCACAGGACATATATACCATGAAGAAGGTATTCTTGGAAGGTAAATCACCTAAGTGCATTGACATACATATCACCTTGATCAAGATTGCTGATATCCCCTTGGAAAGCATTGATGAATTCAGTGATTGGTTGTTCAAGAGATGGGAGATTAAAGACGAATTGATGGAGAACTACTACGACAACAAGGGTTCCTTCTACAAGGATGAAGAAGAAAGCAAGGTGACTTCAGGTCTTTATGAGTGTTCATGTAGTATTAGAGAATACTTCCAGATTCTATTTGCGCCATGCTTGACAGTCTGGTTTGTTTTAAAAGTATTTATACAATGGGTATTCAAATAATATATATGTTTATAATTTAGTTGTGCCATCCAGAATTTTTTCATACTCGGCTTCAGTCAACTCCACATATTCCTTGTAGTTCTTCAAGAAGTAGATTGTTTCCGAACCATCAACCCCTGTTGGTAATTTGTCGTTTCTGTAACCAACCTTTCTTATCTTGTGATTGTTTGTGTGTTCAATTTCATCAACAAATTTTACAAATAGTGGCATGGAGTACTTTGGCAAGCTTATGTTCAATCTTGGCAACAATCCATTCAAAACCTCTAATTCAGTGATTGTTGCTTGATGTTCCAAATTTCTTTGTAAAATCGCATACCCACATCTCCCCTCGTATCCTTGAATCTTCAAACCAACAACACAACACTCAACAACAGGTGGATCATCCTTCTTGATCAATGGATCAGTCATGATAGAGTTTTCAACTTCTTGGGTTGAGCAATTTTCAGACTTCCAACGGAAGGTATCACCCATTCTGTCCATGAAGTACCATCTGGCTTCATTATCTTCCCTGATCAAATCTCCTGATCTGTAATAAGCATCACCTTCCTTGAAGACATTTCTCAAGATCTTGGACTCAGTGGCCTTTTCATTGCCCAAGTATCCTTGGAAACTGGTCTTTGGGTTCTTTGGGAAGAATATCTTCATCAAAAGCTCACCAGATTCACCAGCCTCTGGCTGTTCACACAAGCCCTTTGGGTTTCTGTATGGGACACTTGGATCTTCGGGATCAGTCTTGATCAAACATTGCTGTAAGGACAAGAACAAAGTCACAAATGGCCCGTAAGTCTTACATGCACCTACACCGGCTTCATACCCAAACTGCAAGGAAGTGGTGGCAAATGGAGCTTCAGTGGAGGCATAAAACTCACCAATGATGGGGATGTTGAATCTCTTCTTGAAGTCAATCCAAATGGTATCTCTCAAACCATTACCATACGCGATCTTAACTTGATGTTCTTGTTCATACTTGGAGTCAGATCTTGGGGTGTTCAATAAGTATCTACAGATTTCACCGACGTATTGGATATGGGTGGCTTTGCTGTAATAAACTTGTTTCCAGAATTGGGAGGCTGAGAACTTGGATGCGATGGTGAAAGTCCCACCTTGGGAGACAACAGCACAAACCCCTAATAAGGCAGCTGTTGAATGATACAAAGGCATTGCAGTGAAAATATTACTGCCTGGTTCTTCCATGTGATAGATCTTACCAAATAGACAACATCCAATTGTGGACTTTCTCCAGGATATGACTGCTGATTTTGGCAAACCAGTAGTACCAGAGGTGAAGATCAACAAAGCTGGATCAAAGTCTCTGATTGTCTTTGGGGTTCTAATTTCATGTTTTTGTAAGAATACAGGAGCATTTGGATTTTTTATAACAGTTACAAACAATTCATCCTCATTCATATCAATAACTTGAACATCTTTCAAAGTGCCTTCGTATGTGAAGTTTTGTTTTATTCTAGGATCAACAAATACTTTGGAGATGTTACCAGTTTCTATGCAATGCTTTAGACTGTCACCTTGGATGTTGTAGTTCAAAAAGGCAGGAATACAACCAATTTGCCATAATGCATACCACAAGAATATGAACATTGGGTTGTTTTGGTAATACATACCAATGATTTGGCCAGGTTGACAATCAATTGTATCAGTTGTTAAGTAGGCAGATAATTTCAAAATAATATCATAAGCTTGTTGATAAGTGTATTCCTCAAATTCTTCATTAGCATTGTTCTTTGGGAACTTCATAAAAATGGCATCCGGTTGTTTTAAAGCTTGTTCTTCGAATACATACCAATTGGTAAATTTTCCGCTTCTGTTCAGTGAGTAAACATATGTAGCAATAGATTTCAAAAAGTATGGGATGATACGTATGTCTTCCAAAAGTCTATTTGAAATAAGGAAGTCTAGTATCGGATTACTTTGTGAAGTTTTGTAATGTTTGGTTTTATCCAGCAACGATAGCTTGAATATAGGGTCTATAACTAGACCTAAAAGATAGATGAGTGTTAAAACTGCAATCTTTGCAATTCTTTTTATATCAATCATTATTTATTTTCTTAATGGTGTATTGTATAAAGTCTATTTGTGTTAATGTATTTTGATAAAAAATCTAAAAATAAATGATAACAAAGGTGTGAACTTTATATACGACTTCGCGCATGGAAAAAAAAAAAAAAGACATAACAAATTTCATTAGTTTTTTTTTTGGCTTTAACTAATGGGATGATATTTTCAAAATAATAAAGGGCAATGGTACACATGGGGAATTTAAAACTTGTAGCTATATAGATCAGAATCGTTGTTTCTGTGGTATGTAGTGGCATTTGAGTTGTTTGATGATGACTCAACTTCCTTCATAAAGCTATTATTTCTTTGAGTCTTTTGCTCGTATTTTTGATACTCTGTATTCATGTAGTCACTGAATGGGTTTGTTTGGTTTGAAAACAGACTTTGGTTTTTGATTTCTGTTGTCTTTGTGAACTTTTTCTTTTCTTCAAGCTCCTTCAATTCATCATGCTCTTCGTTCATGTTGAAGTAGTATCTGATGAATGATATCAACATACTGAACCATCCAAGAACCTGAAAGATCAAACTCACCCAAATCAATCTTTCGAATCTCTTTCCACTTTGAGTTTTTATTATATTCAAACTTACTTTGGTTAGGAACGAGGAGTAGACCTTATCTGTGCACTGTCTTAAAAAAATTGCATTGACAAAGCATATTATCAAACTCAGACCGTCTATTAGCAAGTAGGTTATAAAAGCAGGCGTAGTAAAAATGAAGGGAACATTCCATGGCTTTGGAATCAATGTTATGATTATAGTCAGCAAAGTCAATGTGTTGAAAATCAAAGAACAAAGAGTTAAGTTTGGATGAATACTCTTACCCAACCCCTTGGCCAGATCAATCAGGTTTACTTCGGTTTTAGCAATTGTACTATTGATAGATTTTGTATTTGAATTCAGTATTTGAATGTTTAAAGAGTCGTAGAAGTTGATATTGTCCTTTAGTATTATCTTTGAAAAGTTGTAATTATGTTTGTAACAGAGCTGTGTTTCAGTAAATGGTGTTGAAATAGTTACAGGTAAATTTGAAATACAAATACCAGAAACACCAATTTTGAAGTTTAAGTTGGAGAACCCAGAAGTATATGCCTTCGCATTGAAGGTATTGTTTACTATGGAGTAAATAGCCGAATCCTTGTTTAAATACAACTTCAGAGCATATTGCTTACCAAGAGATGGTGATAAACAACTCAGTTGGACAAATAAAAGCAAAGCAAAGGATACTAGACCAAGCATAAAGGCTAAGAATTTAGATGTTCTTTTTAAGAAGAACCATATTAGTGTAACTGAAAACATTGTATATGTGTTTATATATATATTTTTTCTTTTATGGTTTTTTCATTCATTTTATTATTTGATAATTTAAAGCATCTAGTATCTTTTATATATAGTGGAAAACCAAATATGTCACTTTGAAGCTATTTTCAAAAGTGTTTCATATTTGTTTTGGAATTGATTAAACTCATACAGTCTTAAATCCGACCCAACAACACTAATTTTATAGGTGAAAAAGTTTCATCATACTTTTTTTTTTTTTTTTTCTACAGGGGAAAATGTTTTCAATAGAAAACTATAGTATAAACTGACTTCCTACATTAAAAATAATTTGTTTGTTTTAGTATTTTTGTTTATGTTGATTGTAGAATATATATACCATCATATGTAACAACAGCATTACTATCAAATGTTTTCATTTCATTTTATATATTTATTTATATTTGCTCATATTGTTTAATCTAGAGAAGAAGCACCAGTAATGATATCGACTAATTCATTGGTGATGACGGCTTGTCTGGTTCTGTTATACAAGATGGAGTATTTGTTGATCATATCACCAGCGTTCTTGGAAGCATTGTCCATAGCGTTTCTTCTGGCGGAAATTTCGGCAGCGTAACCCTTACCCATGGCAGCTAAGATCTTGGAGTTCAAGGCGTATTCGAATAAGTCCTTGTTGACGTTTAAGTCTTCACTGATTTCGTATTTGGATAGACCTGGGGCTTCGTTAACGGTTTGTTCACTGTAGACTGGGTCGTTGGTGGCTTCGAAAGAGATAGAAGAGACTGGGTCGTTGAAGTAGATGGAAACCTTGTTGTAAGTTTCAGCAGATTCTTCAATGTATTTCAAGATTTCTTCGGAAATCAAAGAGGCTTCCAAGAAGTTTGGATCAAGCTTACCAACACCGTTGAAGGCCAACTTGACGTTGGATTCATGGGTTCTTAACATTTGTTGCTTGATCTTGTCACCAATGGTAATGACATCAGCACTGGCATTTTCCTTCAAAACAGTTCTGATCTTCTTGGCCATGGAGGAGTGGATGGAACCACATAAACCCTTATCGGAGGTGATGGTGATGATCAAATCCTTACCTTCCTTGGATAATGGAGACTTTTCAGCTTCAGAGTCTAAGTAGAAGTTCTTTTCTGGCTTGGCAAATTGTTCGGTGGTGACCTTGGTTCTTTCAGCCTTGGATAATCTGGTGGAAGCAACAATCATCATGGTCTTGGTGATCTTCTTGATGTTCTTAATGGATTTTAATCTGGTTTCAATTTCTCTTAAAGTAGCATATTGTCTAACTTGGACTGGCATGGTTTGTTTA
Organism: Hanseniaspora nectarophila; assembly: GCA_030573495.1. Taxonomy (NCBI): domain Eukaryota; kingdom Fungi; phylum Ascomycota; class Saccharomycetes; order Saccharomycodales; family Saccharomycodaceae; genus Hanseniaspora; species Hanseniaspora nectarophila. Next base: position 79,576 of record JAJMDJ010000001.1, read on the forward strand.
CCAGCAATTATGGCAGCTTGTCTGAACATTCTTAATTGTATTGTGTATTAGAGGGGGAAAAAAAAAATTTGGTTATTGGACTTTCAAAGATGATAAATAATATCTGAATATACTGTTATAAGTTAATATAAAGGTATATGGTAAGTGTGTATATGTGTTTTTTTTTTTTGGTTGTTTAAGAACTTGTTAATATTTAAAAAAACACACAACTCTAAGCGTAATGTACCAATTCTGTGTGTAAAAAAAAAAAAGAAAGCAAGAAAAATTTTCTTGTTCTCCGAAAACAGCAAAAAAACACAGAGTAAAAAAAAAAATTTTTTTTTTTTGGTTTTTTTGGTGAATACGCGGCTATTTTGGTTATTAAAGTAAGATTTTATTACAAGGGGGGTGTAATCAATAGATATATTTGTTGGGAGTTTATACAAGTGGATATAATTATTTGGAAAAACTTTGTAAGAGAATGTTACTCCAGCTGGGATGAACAACATACTATTTTTATAACGTAGTCTTTCACTGTGATTAAACCTATTTGTGTTTGTGCTTTTTTTTGTTGGTAGTATCTTATATCCGATTTGTTTTTATTGGCTTATGAAATGAGAGGCATTTCCACAAAGAGAAACACACATGGCAGGGTGACCAAGTTGTCAATTTATTAAAAACTAAAACACGTGTCCCCAAATTTAAAAAAAAAAAGAAGATATCTCAATTTAAATATTTACGATAGAGATAAAAAAAAAACATTAATTAATACAATTAATAAAAGCCACACACACACGGGTTATCTCTGCAATATATTGCATTATTTATATCACTACTCTATCTACCATTGTGTTGTTTTTGTAATTACTTCCATAAACGTGTTCAAACATCAATCTTTTCCTCATTTCCATAAAATACTTGATTTTTTTTTTTTTTTTTTGGTTAAACATTCGTTGTTATGCTTTTTTTCCTTCGTTTTTCTACTTCTCTTTTTTTTTTTTTTTACCTGTTTCTTTTTTTTTTAAACAGCTTAATATAATTTTGTAATGTGTATCATCAACAAGACAATTGAATATTACCTTTATACACCCAAAAAAACAGCACGTAATTAAACACAATTACATATAAAAACGTTCTATAACTTTATAATTAACATTCCTATCACATGATTTATGGCAGAAAAGGTAGTGTGCAATTAAAAATATTCAGAAACAAAGATAGCAAAGAAGATTCAGTGGTAAACGACGAAGATGACGTTGTTAGCAAAGATCAAGTACACTTTGAGAGTGAAGAAGAGTTTGCAAACAAAGAGTCTCCGTTGAAAAGCAGATCCAGAAGAAATAGTTCAATGAATAATAAGCTTCTTCATCTGCGCAACACCAAACCATTGTATCTTGATTCAGATGATCTTCTCAAGGATAACTCTGATGAATTTGCCATTGATGATTCAAGCCAGTTGATACAAACAAGAAAAAGACACAACAGTCACTCATCAGTTGCAAACCCTTCATACTTTACATCTTCTAATGACCAAGAGATTGCTCCAAAGAGAAGAGCATCTTCAAGTTCCTCATACAAAAAGCTAGTTGAACTACAACCATTCAACAACAAAGTTGGTGGTCATACAGAAATCTTCAAGTTCAGCAAAAGAGCTATATGCAAAACCTTGGCAAACAGAGAAAACGAATGGTACGAATACTTGGAAAATGACCTCAGCAACAGAAACAACGAGAATTGTGGGACATTGTTGAACTACATGCCAAAGTACATTGGGATTTTGAATGTTCGTAAGTCATGCATTGAAACGGAAGTCAGCTTGAACGATAACATACATTTGTTTTCCAAGAAGTTACTAGAAAGATATTATATTGATGTTGATCCAAAGGAAATGTGCTTGGACCACCAAAGCAAACATACAAACTTGAATGTTAAGCTAAAAGACCAGATATTGTCCGAGGTATTTGATTCATTGGAGTCAAATGTTGTTGAAGAGGCGGATAGAGAACAAGTTGTATTAAAGCCATCCGAAACACCTGAAGTTACACCAGAGGTTAGTCAATATATCTTGTTAGAAGATTTAACAAGAAAGATGAAAAACGCCACAGTATTGGATTTAAAAATGGGTACCAGACAATATGGTGTTTATGCCATAGACAAAAAGAGGAAATCACAAAAAATGAAGTGTCAAATGACCACATCCTTGAAGTTGGGATGCAGAGTATGTGGATTGAAAATATACCGTCCAAAGACAAATACATTCATAAAAAAAGACAAGTATTTTGGAAGAAGAATTAAATCAGGCTGGCAATTCAACAGATTGATTTTGTTGTATTTGTATGATGGCCTAACGATCAGAAGTATTCTTAACAAAATCCCAAAGCTGGTTAATGACTTAAACCAATTGATCCGAAGCATAGACACTCTAAAAGGCTACAGACTTTACGGAGCTTCTTTGTTGTTCATGTATGATGAAGACGACAATGAATGCAAAGTATACATAATCGACTTTGCCCAATGCATCACCATAAAAGATTACTTGGAAAAACAAGATACATTCACATGTCCACCAAAGCTAGGCATCAACAACCCAGATAAGGGTTTCATCAAAGGGTTACAATCCTTAAAGTTCCATTTAAAAAACTCTTGGGATATCCTTACAGGCTTTGACAAGGATGTTGAGACATGTTTCTTGAACAAGGACTCAGTTGACCAACAAAAGGTATTGGAGTATTGCAGCGATGAAAAATTCAATGTTCCATTCAAGTGGCTGGATTCCTTCACGGATGAGAGAGAAGATTCTTTCAATGATGTAGACAACGATTATAGACAGAAGTGGAGCTCTTACGAGAAGATGTTTGATTTGTTCCCTGAGTATTCAGACGAGGAGGTTCAAAGTGATTGATGCTCTTCAAGATGAAAAATAATAATAATAAATAAACACATGATCTTGTATATACAACTAGTAATGAAAATAGTCTTTTGTTCAATGATATTTTAGTGTGAAGCTTGCCTCTTGAAAAAAAATAATTCCAAAAGTATGTTTCCTGTATCTCGTTTTTCTATTTTACTTTACCAAATGGCTCATAACACCATTTGAGTAGAAAGGAACAAAAAAGTCATTGATGAACATAATCACAGAGCTGAATCATTGATGGTTTTGTTCTAGGATACTTTTGCTGTAATTTATGATATCAATGAGTGATAAAATAAACAGTTTGGAACGGCAACATGTATCCATTAATTATCCCAAATGATTAATCATCTGGATGGGGGCTTTTGTTAGAAATATATTTTGATTATACAGATTAGAAAAACATAAAAAAAGAAACGACAAAATAGTAAGATGATTTAGCCGATGAGCTTAAATCCGATCACTCCTCATCTTAATAATCCAATATATACCCTTACCTAATTACTTCTTTATCTTCATTGTACGCATCTTATTTGGTGTTTGCTGCACATTGTCTTTGTCAGCTGACAAATTTCTTGGTATACTGCTATAACTCATTGAATATACATCCATATCACCAACCATTCTCTCCAGATCATTAATGTTCTTTCTGTTTGGCTTTTCAGGTGTTGACGTTATGGGCAATTCAACAGGATTTGAAAAATTAACTAACGGATCGTTATGTGGGTAATAATCATTTCTGGTATCTTTTTTCAATACATAGTTTGCATTTTGGGCTTCTTCTTCTTTGGGATTTCTAGGAGTTAGTAGTGTATTCGAATTCTTGGTTAAAATTGCTGGCAATACACCTAAATCCGAATCAACAGTTTTACTGAATGAAGGAAAAAGCTTTCTGCTGATGATTATATCACGCTTGGGAGCCTTCGCAACAGCCTTGAGAACAACTTTTTGGTGTTTGTTGCTTTTTCTCGTGAGCTTGAACCCCTTGATGTCAATTAATTTGCTGGTTAATGCAGCCAGAGTACTGTTACGTCTTTTAACGGCTTTATTGTTAATCTCAAGAGTCTTGAATTCTTCAGTAGTGTTAATATGAGAAGTTTCCTTGATATTGGAGTTACCAACATTTCTTACAGTGCTGACACTTTGCAAAGTGTGCTCACTCTCAGTAGTTGTGTACTTGATGTTTTGCTGTGAGCTGGTGGAGTTGCTATTAGCAGTCATTAAATGCAAGATCGAGTTGCCAGTATATATGCCTATACCTAAAATTGGTCATCGCTATTAACTAAACTTTTTAGAAGAATATAAAGCGTATTATATATTTCTTTAATAAAATAACCACTTTATATCCATTTTGATGCTCTCTCAGATGAGCTTGGAAAAAAGAACATTAAGAGATAAGAAAATTTCCTTAAAAATAGTCATGTTTCCCTTTTGGGACATTTGATTAAAAAAACACACACATCACAGGTATTTGTATTAGCCGCCTTTCGGAAAATACATAAAAAACCAAGAGGTTGTTACTAGTGGAAGTATAATAAACACTGCAATATGAATAACAGAAGTGTACTTTTAAAAAAACAACAAATTTTATACTTATATGGGAATAATCACTATACATATTGGATTATTCAACGTTTGGTATTGTTTTTAGCAAGTCTAACGGAGATAGCGCAAAATGTCTTCTGTGGGGGGAAAAAAGAGAGGGGGTATTTTTTAGACATTTATCATTTTATTATAAATATATTTTTTTTAATAGGTTTCGTTATCAAACAATTTAAAATTTATATAGACAAAGACCAAAAGTTAAACACAATTCAACTTTTTGAGTACTCCAATTATTTGCAATAAAGATGGGGATATGCACGAAAACTTTGAAATACAGTCTTCCCCAGAATACAAAGGGGAACTTATCCTTGAAACTGAATAAGTTACCTTCGTTTTTAGGATACGCCAGCAGTCGTGTGAATAGATTCTACAATGAAGATAGACTTTCTATGAACTTACTAAAGCTGCAAACCACAAACCAGGTGAAGTATAATCTTAAAGAAAATGCCAATTACGACTTACCTTTGCTAAACATCAACATATTTGATGGTCATGGTGGTGATTACGTGGTCAAAGAGCTGGAAAAGAGATTATCTGAAGAGTTTGCGAAGTGCAAACCTAACAAACAAAGATTCTTTGATATTTTAAAGGATTATAAAGAAACATACAAGGAGAGCTACTGGAATTCGGTGTACAAAAACAGAGAAGAATACTTTGACAAGTATATCATGCATTGCTCAACCAAAAAAGAAAATCTGTTGTACAATGGTTCAAGAATGATTTTTGACAAACGTGGAAACATTATAGATAAAACTGCATTACTTTCCGATATAGATAGATTAAGAATCTACCAGACTTATTTGAACCTGGATTTAGATATTTATAATGAAGCTACTGAAGAAGTTAGAAGCGGATCAACAGCATCGTCCTTGTTCTTAGCTCCGTTGAATGAAGAAAACTTGGATGAAATGGAAAACAAGGACGTATTTTGGATCAACAACACCAAATTAATGAAGTTATACATTGCTCAATTAGGTGATTGTAAAGTCTTGATCTGTGATAAAGAAGGTATAGCTCACAACTTGACTTTGGCACATCATCCTAACTCCAACAAATTTGAAAACCAAAGATTGAGTAAAAAAGAGGAAGAAAGTGATGCCAAAGAGAAACTGCCAGCCAATAATTTCAAAGAGACTTTTGATGATGAACTAATGAGTAAAGATTCCTTTGGAGAAGAAAGATTTTTGAATACTTTTGCCAACACCAGATCTTTTGGTGATTACATGGGGAAGCCATTCGGATTGACTTCAGAACCTGACATATACTCATATTTGATCGGAAGTACAAAGGATATTCCATACAGTGAAACTTCAAAGCTGCAATTTGGAGGTGATGAATGCTTTATAGTAATGATAACTGATGGTGTAAGTGATTTAATGACAGATCAAGAGATAGTTGATTTTGTAACATCAACTGTCAATTTAAGAGGAACTAAAAAAGCAACTCCACAATTTGTTTGTGATGAGCTGATCAAGTATATTATGGCTATTGGAAGTAAACAAGCGGACAATGCCTCTTGTACAGTTTTGAGATTAAGTAATTGGGGCAATTGGCCTTTGATAGATAGAACCGGTAAGTCGCGTGAGGAGAAGCTTTACATGAATGATGATATGAGAGAATAATAATTTTATTATTAATTATTTATTATAATTTTTTTTTTGATTACATATATAATATTACATTAGTTGGTATTACAACTAGAATAAATCATCACAAAATGCAGTGTACTTTCTTTCTGGTTTTACTCCCATCAACTCATCTAAAACATCTTTGGGGTTCTTAGGACTAATGTTTTGTGCTTTAATTGTGGAATGTGCTGATACTGGAGTTAAATTCAAACTTTCTTGATCAAATTCTTCTTCAACGTCACTATTAATTTCATCCACAGTATCAGTTTCAGGATTTAGTAAATTGGATATATTGACCATTTTTTTCATCTTTTCCTCAAAAACCTGTTCAATAAATGGCTTTTCCTTAACAATATCATTATCTTCAAGAACATTTATTAAGACTTTATCAGGAGATGTAGAAAAGTCTTCAAAGTCGAGATATGAGCTGTATTTCTCATTTTCCGATAGACACAAATCCTCCAACTGCTCTTCCAAATTTGAAACATCTATAGGTAGCAATAATGAAGATTTGCAGACTATTTCTTCTTCTTTCTCAAGTTCATTGTTGGTTTTGCTATCAGAGAGTTGCTCCTGGCTTGCAACACTAGCTAACTCTTCAGCTGTCTCTCTAGCGTCCATCTCTAAACTACTTGCATAAACTTTGTCATAACAATCCTGCAAAAAATCACGCTGCTCTTTGGATAAATTGCACACTAGTTCTCTATTTTGCTCTATACCTGAGTACATATCCAGTTGAGTTCTGTTCCATGCAAAGCTTTCTGAAATTGTAATCTTCACTTTAATTTTTGGTCCATGCTTTGAGCGTTTTCCATTTGGCTCAGAATTTTTGGACTTGGAAGCTTTTTTACTGTTAGAAAGTAATTCTTTTATCAATGCTGTGTCGTGGGTAAAATATGTATCAAGGTTTTTCATTGATTTATATTGCTCGTTCATTTGCACACTCATCTCTAAAGCCCTTTCCACAGTCATGGAAAAGTCGTTACTACGTTCAGTAAAATTTTCTACACTAATTCTCTCTCTTTTTTTTTGATTGGCGTATGTAGCATCTAGGCTGCTACTGCTAAAAGTTTTGATGAATGTGTCTAATTCCTTTGGCTTTACACCACACAATTCAATACCTTCGGTCAATACAGCAGTACAGTCGTTGGTTAAAGTGGCTGATGAGTCAAGAGTTACTAGTGGGTTATCAACAGATTTTTTGACAGATTCTTGAACCTGTTGAAGAGTTGGTACGGGTGTTCCTATACGATCCATAAATATTTATTACGCTTAGATTAAATTCCTGGTTAGATAATATACTAAATCTGATTTAATTAAAAAGAATATAATATTTTTCACTTTTTGAGGTAAAAGTAAACAATTTATATTCATATTTTCTAATCAAAAATAATAAAAAATATCAAGCTAGTCATTTAAATAATAGTTTTTTTAGGGTGATAATAAATTGATGTGAAATCCCCTAAAAAATAATTTAAGGATTATTTAATTAAAAAATAAGGGGTCAGAAATTATGGATAATTTCCAAATTGTAGCTAATGACTTCATCCTTTGACTTTAATTCTTTGGTGAATGTACATGATAGTGTCTTAATTGTCTACAGTGATGTGTCCCTAACCACTAGTATGTACACTAAATCCTTCTACTGTTAATTTTCACATTAATTAAACAAAATAAGGTTTGAACATTTCCATAGAAAAATCACATCAATTCGAACAAAGCGGATTTATCGTTTCGCGGATGACGTGCATTTTTCGTAAATTTTACAACAAAACTCATCTTGAATAATACCCCCCCCCCAATTTAGTATATATTATATGCTGAGCAGGAAGAGAGTGGTAATATACACTAAGCTTTAAGAACTCTAATATGTTATTAGTTATTTGGCTGTTACAGTTCCTTTTATGATGCCGCAATTGTACAGACTTTCATAAAAGGTAAAAGACTATAAGTGCGAAAATACAAAACCAACATGATCCATTACTACTTTAATTGGATATATTAAACGTTATATAATTGTTTCAAGTATATTGGATTATGTACTTTACTGCTTTTAGTCATTACTATTGCAACCTTGAAGAATCAATTACTTTCCATTTTGGGAAATATATAAATCATGTTCGGGTTTAATCCCATAACGTTTCTTTTTTTTTTTCTTAACTTTTTTTGATTCTGGTTTTTTTTCACTTTTTTTTAAAAAAAAAAAAAATATAAACAGATTTATTCATTTAAAACTACAGCAATAATCCAATAAATACAGAACCGAAAAAACAATCAACACTGAGGCAATGTTTTCTAAAAGATATAATCCTAATGCGGATAAAGATAATGATACCAACAACCTTAAACTAAACAAGTTTCCTTTCAAAAGAAGAAGAGAAGATGATTCTTCATCTGAAGAGGAAGAAGAAGTTATAGAAGAAAAGGAATCGGAAGATATGGAAATAGAAGAGGAACCAGAAAAGGAAGTTTCAGAAAGTGAATCAAGCTCAGAATCATCATCTGATGAATCAGAAGAACCAGTGGTTGAAGAGAAAAAGACTGTTGAAGTCATTCCTAGAGAAGAACTTGAGAACATAGAAGATAACAAACATACCAATATTTTGAAAAGATTCAAACAGACTGTTACTCTTCAAGATGATGCTGAACCTGAGGAAACTATTGAGAATGAAGAAATGGAAGAATTACATGACTTAGGTCCAATTCCACAACCTGAAAAGACATACTTGCCTAAAGTGAAAAGAAACATAATGAACGAAGCCTGGTCTCATTTGAACAAGATCCATTACACAATGGACGATGCAGTTACTTGGGAGGATATTTACGCCAAAGACAAGTTGATAAACAAAACCATATACGAAAACATTACCAATTCGTTCAACTTTGATAAAACCATGCCTATACAAACAGTCATTTTAAAAAAATACTTGAAATCTCTGAAGAAAAACTATTCCATCTCTAAACAAAACTATACCACCAAGTCAGGAGATGTATTGATCAATTCCTTTACTGGTTCTGGTAAGACTTTATCCTATTTGATCCCAATCATAGAAATCTTGATCAATAGAAACATAAACAAGTTGAGATGTATTATAGTATTACCAACACAAATTTTGATTCAACAAGTTTATTCAACTTTGAACAAGCTGATCAAGAACTCCAACTTGATTATTACCACAACCAAGGCAAATGTATCATTGAAGGAAGAAATGGAAAAGTTCAAGAATCTTAATATGGATATTCTGATCACTACTCCAGGTAGATTAGTCGATCATTTATTAAAGAATAGTATCAGCTTGGATGACCTGAAGTTTTTGGTATTGGATGAATCCGATAAGTTATTAAACCAAAACTACCAAGATTGGTTGAATATCATAATGAAGAATATCAAATCAAATATAATCAAGTTTATTGTATCTGCTACATTGACAAAGAACATAGAAAAATTGAACTTATTGAAGTTGAATCCAATCAGAACAAACTTATTCTTGATGAAGGGTGAAAACGAAAAGGAGGAAAATACCGGTGTTTATCAATTACCAAAGAACATCCATGAGTACCCATTAACAATCAAATTCAAGAACTCTATCTTCAAGCCACTATACTTGAAGAATCTGATTAAGATGATTATCAAAACAAACGAAGAGAATAGAATTTTGATTTTCGTTAACTCCAATCAATCTTCTTTGAAGTTGTATCCTTTATTGAAGGCTCTATTGGTTGATCACCATATTTTTAACATCAACAACAATAATACCAAATTACAAAATAAACAAAACTTGCAAAGTTTCAATGAGATGAACAATACCATTTTGATCACCACTGATTTGATGAGTAGAGGTATTGATTTGGATATCACATCTATTATCAATTACAACATTCCTATTTCATCTCAACAATATGTCCACAGAATTGGGAGAACAAGTAGAGGTATTGATGAAAAGATTGGTAATGTTTATAACATGTTCATAGGTAATGATGATTTCAAGTTCTTTGCCAACCAAATCGAAGTTAACTTGAAGAGATTTGATATCGATACCAGCAGCAGTGTTATTGAAGACGGAGTTAAAGATATTGTTGAAAATACATTAAACAGTAATAGAGAAGTTGAAGAGTATAATGATATTTTGAAGTCATTTACTTAGTGTATATATAAGTACGGTTATAACCTCTTTGAGACCACTTTTGTAGTGGTTATTCACTATTAACCAGAAATTGGGTAGCGTGTCTTTTTTTTTTTTTGAAAAAAAAAAAAAAAAGAGTTGCTAAAAACAACAAATCTCCCCTATTAAGGTTGATCTCACTTTTTTGTTGCATTCTAAAGAATCAAGTTGAGACCAAAAACCACCTATACTAATGGATAAAAAGAATAAGAGCTCTTTGTTAGCTCAGATGATGGCTGAAGAAGAGGATAATCAGAATGCTTTTCCAAATGCAAAAGGGAAATCTGATTTAGACTTCATCACCATGCTGAACAACAATACAGAAACAATTGATAGCAACGATATACAAAGTGACGATAACACCAATCCTTTTGTAAGCAAGAAAGATGATAGTGAGATTTATGTGAATAAGGCATTCACTTTTGGAAACAACACCTCAGTGAATAATGTTACACCACCTTCCAACAATCTAAGGGATCACAGCAGAAAATCATCATTGAACTATACACCAAACAAAATCAATCCTCCACCATCTAATCTAAAGAGTAATAATAACTCACCATCAAACACATTCAGAAAAGCACACAGATACAAGCATTCTTCTGTTTCCATAAACTACAATGAGTTGTTAAACATTACCAATAAACTGTCAGATGATGATGATGAAAACATACAGGTTCTTGTGAACAAGTATTTAGAGTTTCCAAGTATAAAGAAGGTATTGATGGAATTTACCTCTGAACAAAACCTGGAACTTGTTGTTTATGTTGTTTTAATCGCTTTACTTGTAGTCCTTCCTAGCCATTTGGGCCACCTGGAGAGCAATGTCAAGCTTGTGCTGATATTGACTTTACACACATTGGTCCAAACATCTTTGTTTACTCATTTATCTCAAACAATTGCTGGAATAATCACCAAAGATGATTTCTACAAGGTTTACAACTTCCAGTACCCATTTGGCTTTTTGAGATTCAATATAGTGCAGGAATACGCCATTAGTCTTTACAACTGCTACACCGTCATGAATCTATTTTTTGAAATGTTGGAACTTACCATGTATGGAGGAGATCTACACACAGGAGGTGGCCATGGACACACAGGACATCAGCACGACAAGGAGTTTGATTCAGGTGATGTTGGGAAAAGAGGTATTGAGAACCACATCAGCTTGTTTGAAGTTGCAGTTTTACTGTTGACTTTTGTTGTTATGGCATACAAAACAAATACTTACTGTTTGATCATTTCCATTACATGGCTAGGGTTGATTTTATTTGATAATACCATACTCCAAAATGCTTCTAAACTAATACTAATAGCTCTTTTGTTCTTCTACTTGATAACAAACATCAAATACATTGTTAAAAATCTCTTAAAGTACCTGAACATGTCAAATGTGTATGAACCTGGTTTGTTGTATTCTTTAAAATACGACATTGATAGTATTTTGATGACTGATAAGTATAGTTTAAAGATTTCTGATATCAACAACCATACCTGTATGGTTTTGATAAAAGTTGAAAGCGATAAAGTAAACGTCATAGATATTGATATAAAGAAAAAGGTACATAGCTGTGTTGTAAACAGAATCAAGAATAAAGATATAATGTTGACAGTAGAGCTGTAGTATATAGAATGCACATATTTAATTGAAAAAAAAAAATTGTAACAACTGTAAGCTTATAAATCTTATTTTTTAATGTTATTAGTAATTGTATATATTCTACAAAGTATTTTGACGTAGTCTTACTATTTCTAGGGACTCATCAAAGTCAACAGCACTCAATTCATTCTTCTCCAAATCCCTTTTGTCATTGCACAAGTCAAACTTGTCATTGATCAAAGATGCTAAGATTTGGTTATACTTGGACATTTTTGAATTATTATTGACATTCAGCTTAATATCCTTGATATTAAACAACAACATGATTATAAAGACGTTCTTTAAGTCGTTATCGTTGTTATCACCGGACTTCTTTATTGATGACAACTTGTTAATAATGATCTTGATGTTGTCATTTGATATTTTAAAGTTTTTCAACATCAATTTTTTATTGAATTTTATGTTGATGTTGATTAGATTCAACAATAAAGGATTAGGATTGTTTAAGATTGTTGATAATAACTGATTCAATAATAAGTTTCCATAATCTTCTATGCTTGAAAAATCAATGATCAAAAAGTTCAATAAGATGTAATCGTAATTCAAAGATTGTAAAATTGACAAAATTTCATTGATCTTTAAGTTATTTATAAACTCATTGAATAATAACTTCATCAATTTGTAATTGCACAAATTCAGATTATTGATCAACTTGATTATATTTGTTTCATTCAAAGATAAGTAATCTTGTTGGTAGTTGATGCTCAACATTTCACATAATAATTCCTTCTCATTAATCAAGTATGTCTCGATGTTTTGGTTATAGAAGTTGTCAATGATTACAAGCTTTATATCATTGACCAAAGTCTTGTTTGACAAAAGTTTTATAGTAATTTGTGGGTTTGTTTCAATCCATTTCAATATCTTCTTTTGCAGAATTGAATCATTGATGTTCAATATGCTGATCATATCCTCAATTGGTAACCTGTAAAACAGCACAGCTATGTCTACAATATCATCATCGATCAACATAATCAATTTCTTCAAATAGGTTTCCATATTAGAATCCATTTTTAATCTTTTTAGGAAATATGGAATAAAAGTATTGAAAGTTTTCAAAAACTTCAGTTTAATTATCATGATATTGATCAAGGAGGAGCCATCATTGAAGAACTGTCTAAATGATTTAATCAAAAATTGCTGCAGAATACCATGGTTGTTTACTTCATCTTTGATAGTTGCAATATTTTGTGGTATGTCTTGATAAACAATGTTATAATTCAAAATAGTATTGTGCTTCAAGCTTTCGTAAGTAATCAAGTTGGTGAATATTTCATTATTGTAAATCAGATTCAAACTAGTCCATATTTTGGCATAATCATAGATATTGTAGTCCTCAACTAAAATCTTTTGCATTTGAAGATCAGCATTAAAGGGGTATTTCAATAACAAATTATGCATGTTTGAGTACTCAACATCTTCAATAATCATTGTCTGCTCTAGTTTCATATAGTAGTTGAAGATGACATCAAAGTTTATATTGAATAATTGGCCATCAGGTTCGTATGTTATGATATAATTCAATACCAAATTAAAGGCTTTGAATTGAGTAATCATGTTATTCATCAATGCAAAGTTAATAAAGTTCCAAAAGTGAGCATACTGATATTTGTACTCATAGATAAAAGTATCATGTATTTTTTTCAAATCGACAAACTTGATGCCTTGATTGCTATTTTTCAATGAGAACAAAAACTTTAGACTTTGTTGGGTTGAAATCAAGTGGTTGTTGCATTTTTCACCATTATCAATTTTGACTCTTACACTTTCAATATTATATTCATCATATAAGGACACACAGTATTTGGACAAAATGGTATCAAAGAGCTTGACATTGTTGTTCCAATAGTTTATGTTTATTAGGAAATAACTTATTTTTTCCTTATACTCGTTATGCAAAATACCTGAAGATATCAGTTTCAAGAAAAAGTTGTTGACATTTAGAAGATCCAGGTTTATCAAATGATTGGTTAGATAGACCAAGTTGTCTAAGTTGATATCTGATTTAGTCTTCAAAAAATAGAATATTATCAACAGCCAGTAAGAATCCTCTTTAAACATTTTGTAGTTTTTTATCAGTGGAATAAAGTTTTTGTCACAGTTATTAATCAAATGTAGAATGCTATGTGAAAGAATATTTTCATGATCGTATTCTTTGGTCAAGATAATTTTAGAATCTGAGGAAAGAGAAATACCATGGTTAGCAATAGATTCATCTTCATCATGCATAATTTTGTGGTCCAACACATTCAAGTATTTTAAGGATATACCGTAATTCCAAATAATTAACCCGTTTAGTTTTTCTTCATCGATTTGTGCTTTGTTGGCTTGTAAAAATACAACCAACTCATTCCATTTGTGAGATCTTTCACTCAAGGCTTGGTAATCTATTTCAGCAGTGATTGATTCCTCATCGAGGATCTTAAAGTTTTGTGGGTTTCTGATGTTGAATAAAGTTATTATTATGTTGGCAATGATGTTCAAATCGTCGTTGTACTTGACTTGCAAGTTCATTATTGACTGCATCAATGAAATAAAGTCCATGCTTTTAAAGGTGAAATATCCCATAGGTATGATTTTAACAAACAATTCAATGATAATAAATTGAAGTATTGGTAATTTATCATTCAAAATTTTGACATTATTATTGAATAAAATAACTTCAAAAGTATTGATGTAATTACAAAGCCAGTTGTTAATAAATTCAAATATCATCAATTTATCATTGAAATTAAAGACTATTAGTTTAAAAAACTTCCAATAGTTTTGAAAACATGTGTTAAATTTATCAGTATTTGTAATTTCAAAAATCTTATTGATTGCTGTGATACAATATTCAGTCCAATTAATATCGTTATTAGCAATAATATTTATAATATCATTATCCAAAAACAGATCATTGTTGAAAATCATACTATTCAATTTGTCTAGACTATGCTCACTGTTGCTATATGTTGATTGAATCATATCCTTATTTACTTTGTTCACTCTGCATGACTTAATATCACTCAAGTTTTTCAACATGCTATCAACAACATGATCCATATTAACATCATTGAATAGCTTTACACCAATTTCATTTTCACCCAAACTGGTTGTGCTTGTATTATTACCATTAGTGTTACTGTTTGTGGTAAACTTGTAATCCTTTTGTTGTTTGATATTCAAAGGGTTTTTGGATAACAAGTCAGAATTTGTATAACCATTGACAAAGCTGGTTAGATAGATATTGTTGATCTTTGGATTGGTATGTATAAATGGGGTGATATCAGGGTATGTATCTTTGTTCAAAGGGTATAACGACTCTGGAGGCGTTAGCTTATACTGTGGTAAGTTATTCATCTTGGGGTTGTAAATATATTCTTTTTGATCTATATAATCAATGCTGAATTAAATGGTATCTGAAGGTATACACCAAATTAAAAAAAAAAAAAAAAAATATGGGCAGATATATATTTTTTTTAGAAAAAATGTATGTAGTAAGGAATTATAATGATTTGTACAAAAAAAAAAGGTTAGCCAAAAAAAAAAATGAAGGGTTATTTACCCCACATAGAGAACTCCATAACAACTTTCCCTTTTTGGGATACCACCTCATCCATTCTAGACATATCAACTAAAATTCAAAAAAACAAAAAAAATGAATACTCCAATTACGCGTTTAAACACAATAAACAACTACACCAAGAACACTAAAAAAAACATGAGCACTTCTGATTTGTTTCCTATTCTTACTACAAATGAGATATTCAATATTCTGAATACCCAGCTGAATTACAAAATGATCACCTTGGATATTTTGAATACACCAAATTACAAAAATACAAACTCATCAAATGCCATCATAAATTTTTACAAAAATTTCATATTTGATTACCAATTGAGTGATAATATTACAAGCAATGTTAAGCTATTGAAGTTTTTACAGCTTTTTTTTGTTTTTTTGGGCATAAATGATTTCAATCTATTGGATCTTTACAGCTGTAATGACTTGGCAAGATTACACAGATCATTGAGTTGTATAATCAATTTTATAAGATTTTCTCAAGAAAGACTAAAGAATGTTAATAACTTGATTATGAAGATAAACCTACAAAGCAAACTGGATCTAATTGAAAACAAACTAGCTTTTATTATGCAGAATGAGGATACAAATGATTTGAATGAGTTGGAAATGACATATAAGAATAAACTAAAGGTACTGAATATAGATAATAACAACAAAATCAATGAATTAACTCAACTCATAAACAAAAACCAGCAAAATCTGCAAATGTTGATATCAAAACATAGTGCTTTGATGGCAACAACTGACTTGGTTGATACCGATATTATTAGTGACCTGTTGGTGAACAAAATAAGTCAGAATTTGATAACCTTGAAGAAGAATTTGAATAGCTTGAAAAATGACCATATTACTATTGGCAAACTTAAGGATACAACCTTGAAGAATGAAGAAGAAATTGATTATTTGCAAAAGAATATTGACTCTGTCAAAGAAAATGATTCCGATTTGACTGAAATAAACGATATACACAAAGTCTTGATGAAACTAAAATCATTTATAAATCTTGAATCAACAACTGTATTTGATATTGAGGATTGGCCTGAAGAAACACACAAGATTTTGAATTCATATATCCCACAATGGAAAAATATCACTCAAAGAAAGCTGAATCTTCTGCATGTGGAAAACAACAATATTATACCTAACCTGAATCAAACATACAATGATATTTATCAATCATACAATGTTTACAAAGACCAGATTTTAAACAACTATGATTCATTGATTCAAGAAATAAACGATTATGTTTCACACATCATTGAGTATTTATAATATATAAAATGAATTAAAATTGTAACTTTATTTAACTGCTGACAACAAATCGCAGTTGTATGTACCAAACATCATTTATCTTAACAAACTCGTCTTTTTGGTTGAAAATTAGCTTCATATCTTTGGGGATATCAACAACCACAGGTTTGTAATTTAAAATATAAATAACCAAAACATCATTTTCCTTCTTTGTATTTGGATCAGTGGATATTTGTTCCTCTTTGGACAAGTACTTCAAAAACAACATCTCCTTGTCATCTTTGTTGAAGCTTAAATCGATCTTTATTAGCAACCCGATTGTATCTTTATCATCCATACTATCGTCGATTGTATATTCAAAAGAGATTTTATCACTTGGTATCAATGAACCTGTGTTGTGTATATCCGCATTTTTGTTCTTAACATTAAACTTCTTCAACATTTTGGTTTTCAAATCATCCATGAACTTCTTTGCTTGCTTGTCGTTTTCTGTATCCTTGGTTATCTTCTTCACAGCAACAGTCTTGTCTTTTGGTTTTTTGTCATGTGCCTTCACCTTCAAAAGATGCTTTTTACCATTGATGTGTCTTTTGAATGATGTCAAGTTTGTGTGTAGAGTGTTACATGTCTTACATAGAAACTTGTCATTGTATTTTATAAGGTTTGGGTCATTCAGCAGAGAATCATCATTCAAAAGTGTTGAAATCTGCTGTTTTCTGTTCCGATTAAAGGACTCCTTCGTTTGAATTCCTTTATATTTCTTGCTTCCTGCTAAGTCTGATTGATCCATTGGGGGTTATGGTGGTTTGATTAGTTAGCTTTTTTTGGGAGGAAAAATAACAAATTTATGCGAGATGAGATTTCTAAAAAAGGTTATGATATGCCTAATGGGCGGGTAATACTAAAAAGAAATTATAATGAAAGGAATAGTTTCTAGATTAGGTGACAAATAATTGCATAAGAGAAACAAGAATTCCAATTCATGCTTTATAAAGTAAAACAATGTTCTGCACTAATACTTTTTGATACGTTTTAGAAACAACTTTTGGGTAGAGTTGCAATAATGTTGAATTGGGTCATCGGAGTTAAAGAATATCTTTCAGGAAAAAAAAACCCCTCACCAACAATTATCTACACACTAATTCGTAATATCTTCCTGAAATCAGTCCCCAAACACACAACAT
This sequence comes from Hanseniaspora nectarophila, assembly GCA_030573495.1. Classification (NCBI taxonomy): domain Eukaryota; kingdom Fungi; phylum Ascomycota; class Saccharomycetes; order Saccharomycodales; family Saccharomycodaceae; genus Hanseniaspora; species Hanseniaspora nectarophila. Next base: position 97,525 of record JAJMDJ010000001.1, read on the forward strand.
GACAGATACAAACGCAACATATGATAAAGTAATTAAGGAACTTCAGAAGTACACTTCTGACCATGAAGATAATGAGCTCATAATAAACAAGATGATTAAAACCATTGATAACAACATAAAACACAACAATGAACAGATGATCTCCAAACTGGATGCTTTCTACGACTATCTGAATGATCTACCCAACACTAACAGCAAAATCAACCCAAAAGATCTAATATCAACTCTGAACGACATATTTAAACTTGAAAAATCCAACGACAAGAATCTGAAAAACATTGAAGACCAGTTGAAACTTCTTGACAATAACATAGACATTGATGACATAAAAGAGATACTCGAGTATAACAAATAATCAAATTGCATATATAAATCTTTTGTTTTCTAGATCAGTAAGGTCCAGTCTAGAGGCTTCAGTCTTTTCATTCTCATCATATGAATCATCCTCCATAGCCAATAATCTCTCTTTGTTTCTTTTATTCAAGGTATAATAAGCCAATGCCAAGAAGACCATGGTGAAGAAGAACCCGAATGATTGAACACCCCAGGCAACATAGTATCTTGGAGCTCCTTTATCGTAATAGATTCTTGAAGCGATGATATTACCAACGGAGTAAGCAGCCATAGCCAACCCCGATCTAACCAAAATCTTTGTGTATCCAGCACAGTATATTTGGTAAGAAGAAACAATATTGATCCAAGCACAGCCAAAAACACCAGTCAATAAGGTCAATGCCAAGAATGCGATTTTGTTTACATTCCACGGCAAGGCAGCCATCAATATACATGGAACCAAACAGAAAAAGACCCAGAAAATAGCCACAAAGGTGGCATTGCATGTTTTTGGGAAGTATCTCATCAGATAAAAGGTCACCAACCCACAAATGACATTGAAACCCGATCCGGCAGCTGAGACCAAGTATGTGTTAAGCACAGAAGTCAGACCAAGCTCAGCAAAGATGATGTTTTGGATGTATGTGATGTTGTTACATAACATCAAAGAAAACATAGCACCGGTGTAGTACCAGGTGACTGGATCCTTCAAAGCTTCGATTGCTTGGTGTTTTTTGAAAACCTTGACTTCAATAGCTGAACCGTTGGATTGTTGAATATCCCTTATGACCCAAACTTTTTCCTTGATGCTAAAGTATCTCAAGTCAGTTGGGTTTGTAGGATACAACCAAATAATCAACACAAGTGTGAATGTTGTTATACAGGAAATGATCAGAATAAAAGCTTTCCAAACAGGGAATCCACTGGATGTGACATTATCTTTAGTATGTTTTAATAAACCGTAGGCGATGAAGGAAATAGGAACCAGAGCAAAGTTGCACGCAATCATAAAGAATTGTGCGATTCTAGCTTTTCTTCTGGCTGGTAGAATCTGTTGTAAAGTCAAATTTTGCAAGGACATGGCAATACTTTCGATGAAACCCAGGAAGAATCTTAGCACATATGCTCCTTGGTAAGAGGTCAGGGTACAGGTCAAAAACAGGTTGACGTTCCACAAGAAACAGAGGATGATCATAGAGTTTCTGTTTCCTAGCTTTTGGGCCCACCACAAGTTCCCCTGACCAAGGATATATCCAACGTAGTACAGAGTATTCATGTTATTGTATCTGTTGACACCCTTGTCGATATGGATTGCCTTGAAGAATCCGAATTCAGCTGCAAACCCCATGGTGTACTTGTCCATGAAGAAGACCAAGTTGATCCATGAGATTAGAAGAACAACACCGTATAGTTTCAAGTTTAGTTTTTTAAGTTCTGCCTTTGTTGGTTCTGGAACTGAGGAGTCGTGTTCCTGTATGAATATATGGGTATCGTCATTGCTAGAAATGGGGTTGGTTGTTGTGGTGATATCTTTTTTAAGATCACTATCAAAAGTGCTGATATCGGTGCTCATTCCTGTTAGTGTAGCTGGTTTTTCTATATTTTTATCATTTAATATTCTTTTTATTAATTATATAGATGTGATGAATCATTTATATATGATGGAATAACTGTGTAAAAAAGCTGATTAACTGAGAAATCACCATATTACTATTTTTTAATTTCGTTTATTTTCTTAGCGACAAATAATCTCCTATCTTCATTTTTTTTAAAACTTAGTCATAATAATCTTATCAGAGAATGTGCATAACAAGGTGTGATTATTGCTAACTAATACAAGATAAATTTAAAATTGTTGTTTTAACTCCATTGGATGTATATGCCGTATACAAATCAAATTACACATTGTTTTTTAATGAAACTGTGTATAATTTTTATAGTAATTTCTTTCATTGATAAGTCATCACATAACACAGTTTTTGTTGATTAAATCCGTGATTATATCCTATATCCGTATATTGCTTATATCCGTATATTTTCAAACATTTCTTTTTTCTTTTTTTTTTTTCTCCAAAATACATTTTCAGATGGGGGAAAAATTCAATATATTTCAAAATATATTCACATGAATGACTAAAAATTAAGTTGAAAAGACCCATATACAACAACTACCTCCTTATAATATGAGTAACGTTGACGACTTTTCCTCCTCAGATGAAGAAGATAACAACTTGTTATTGCTAAACAAAAACAAAAAAACTATAACCACCACACAAGACAATGAATCCGATGATAACGAAGTTCTTGATCCAATATCTGAACAACAAGTATACGTCCCATCAAAGGAAACCACTGCGGAAGATAAATTAAAGAAGTTAGAAAAGCTAAAAGTCTACAAAAACAAAAAGAAATCCAAATACAAACCAGGTGTGGTTTACATATCCAAATTACCTCCATACATGAAACCACAAAAGTTGAGACAAGTATTGCAAAAGTTTGGTGAGATTGATAGAATATACATGAAGAAGGAAAGTGAACAAAACAGAAAGAATAGATTGAAACAAGGAGGAAACAAAAAAGACAAGTATGAAGAAGGATGGGTTGAATTTATTAAAAAGTCCGATGCCAAGTTATGTTGTAGTACTTTGAATGGTAATATTCTTGGAGGGAAGAAGAACTCATTCTATTACGATGATGTGATGAACATGAAGTATTTGTCTGGATTCAAGTGGACTGACTTGACTGAACAAATGGCCAAGGAATCCGAACAAAGACAATCAAAGTTGGAACTAGAAATCAACAATGCTAATAAACTGAATGAAATGTACATAAAGAATGTTGAACAATCCAAGATGGTCAATAATATACAAAAGAGTGGTAAGAGAACAAGAGATGACAATGACCATGTCATTGCCCAAAGAAAGACTTATACGAAGAGATTCAAAGATAACAAGGCTATTAAGGAAGATAAATCAAATGACTTTAGTTCCGTTTTAGGAAGTATTTGATTTCGGGTAGGTATTTTTTTTTAAAAAAAAGAAATAATTAGATTATATATCCTCTAACAAAAAAAAAAGAAATGATATTTTGAAAATTACCTATTTGGGACATTTTGAAATAAGAATTACCTAAATAAGTAATTTTTATAGATAAAAAAGAGAGAAAAAAATACAGAAGAGCAAGACTTCTTCACTTCGCTTTTTTTTTTTACAGTTTTCTAGTATAAATTATATAATGCTTATTTTAAAGTTACACATCACTAGATCAATACTAGATAAAGATATATAATTACAAAAAAAAAAACCAAAATAATAATAACCACATATTCAAAACAATCAAAAAATGGGTACTGGTAAAAAAGAACAATCTAGAAGAATCAGAGAAGGTAACACCAAGGATGGTAACTTGAGAGTCAAAGGTGAGAATTTCTACAGAGACACCAAGAGAGTCAAGTTCTTGAACATGTACACCAAGGGTAAGGCTCAAAGAAACGCCAAGGGTGAAATTGTCAGAGCTGCTGACTACCAAAGTCAAGAAATTCCAAATGCCAGAATTGCTCCAGATAGAAGATGGTTCGGTAACACAAGAGTTATCTCCCAAGATGCCTTGACTCACTTCAGAGATGCTTTAGGTGAAAAGAAGAAAGATACTTATCAAGTTTTGTTGAAGAGAAACAAGCTTCCAATGTCCTTGTTGGATGAAAAGGATACTCTTGAATCTCCAACCGCCAGAATCTTGGATATCGAATCTTACAAGTCTGCCTTCGGTCCAGACCAACAAAGAAAGAAGCCTAGAGTTGCTCCAAACTCCTTGGAAGACTTGGTCAACACCGCTGCCACTGAAGAAAAAACCTACCAAGAAAAGATTGAATTGAACACCCAATTAGGATTGATGGGTAACAACGACGAATTTGAAGAAAACTGGACTGCCACCACCAAGGAAGCCATTTTCCACAAGGGTCAATCCAAGAGAATCTGGAACGAACTGTATAAGGTTGTTGACTCCTCTGATGTCGTCATCCATGTTCTTGATGCCAGAGATCCATTGGGTACAAGATGTAAAGCCGTTGAAGAGTATATGACCAAGGAAGTTCCTCACAAGCATTTGATCTATGTTTTGAACAAGTGTGATTTGGTTCCTACATGGGTAGCCGTATGTACAACAGAAAAAAAAAAAGAGAAGAAGAAGAAAAGGAATATCACATTGTTTGATATTCATGGAAAGATGAAAGTAAAGTTTCAGGGAAAAAAAGAAAAAGAAAAAGAACTATTGCAATATTTCAATTTTTAAAAGCACCCAACATTACCAGTCAGGATGTATAACACAGTATTTTTCTTTTTTTTATGAAAAATAACTCAAACTTATGGGTCTGTTATAATGTTGGGAAAGTAATATTAACTTATTGGCAGTTAATCTTTATGAATCGCTGTTCTAGAGTTTTACATGCCTGCATTATCCTCTGTTTTAGTTGGATGACTTTGTTGTAACTTTTTCTTCAAATATTTGTTGAAGAAGTTGCAATGTGGGTTCTAGGATACACCAAAGGTGATTTAAAAGAGCATCGTCGAAGATTAGTTTATATCCGTTTTGGATTAAGCGTCATTTTCCTTTTTTAGGAGAGTGGATTTTCTGGTATGTTTTCAACACTGTCAATGGTTAAGAAGGATCATTAAGAGTTGATAAGTGAGCTGATTAATTTCAATTCGTATACTCACTTGTCGTAGTTATGAACCTTACATGTTTAATTTAAAAAGCTTTTTGAAATATTGAAAAAAAAAAAAAACAATAGGAATGTTTTTCTTTCTTTGAAGACTTTATTTTGATCTTTTCAATGAATAACCTCACAACTGTGATATCTCCAGTAGAATTCACCAAACAAAAAAACAAAAAAAGACATTAATTATTTTACTAACAATTATCCTTCATTTTATTCAACAATAACATTTAACAAACAGGCTGCTTGGGTTAAGCATTTATCTAAGGAAAGACCAACTTTGGCCTTCCACGCCTCTATAACCAACTCCTTCGGTAAGGGTTCTTTGATTCAACTTCTGAGACAATTTTCCCAACTACATAAAGAAAGAAAGCAAATATCCGTTGGGTTCATTGGTTATCCAAACACTGGTAAGTCCTCCATCATCAATACCTTGAGAAAGAAGAAGGTTTGTCCAGTTGCTCCTATTCCGGGTGAAACCAAGGTTTGGCAATATATCACCTTGATGAAGAGAATATTCTTGATTGATTGTCCAGGTATTGTACCCCCAAGTACCAAGGACTCTGAAGAAGATATTCTTTTGAGAGGTGTAGTAAGAGTTGAACATGTTACTCTTCCAGAACAATATATCCCAGCTATCTTGAAGAGATGCAAAAAACAATACTTGGAAAGAACCTATGAAGTCAGTGGATGGAACACCGCTACTGAGTTCATTGAAAAGATTGCTAGAAAACAAGGTAGACTACTAAAGGGTGGTGAACCTGATGAAAGTGGTGTTTCCAAGCAAATTTTGAATGATTTCAACAGAGGTAAGATTCCATGGTTCGTTCCTCCTCCTGAAAAGGATGACGAACAAAAGGCCAGAGAAGCTGAAAGCAAGTCTGCCTTGAAGTCTGATGCTGCTGAAAGCAAGTAGGATGTATTTAGTTTATATAAAATGAAAATATAAATAATTATTGGATCGGTTTTTTATCTCGGATAATATAAATATATAGTGAATATGAAAAAAAAAAAAATTGGTCAAAATGATTTTAAAAAAGAAAAAGAGAAAAAAAAAAAAACAACAAAAAAATGTGTCATATATAGCTTTAGCTCAAAAAAGATCAAACCTTCTGTTTAGGTTTCTTATTCAGATCGCCTTGAAAGCCACTTTTGCTTCCACTGCTCTTTTTGTATCCTTGGCCTCCACTGACTCCATCGCCTTTGTAATGGTTATTTCCATTGCTTTTTCTTTTGCTATCTTTATAATTGCTGCTTTTGGTGCTGGCGACTACTTCCCAAGAACCATCGTCATCGCCTTGATCAGCCTTTGTTATGTTTTTTTTAGTATCCTCCTTTTTGTCATTAGTTTCTGAGCTTGGCTTTTTGTCACCGTTTTCTCTTGATTGCGGTTTCTTCTTATGTTGTGGTGGAGGAGATCCTTGAGCATTTCCTTGGCTTACTGGGGTCTTGATGACCTTGTTGACATCAGCATTGCCACCAGTGATGATCTTTCCAGTGGTGTTCAAACTCTTGCTCTTGTCTATTAATTTAGCAGGTGGCTTCTTGTCCAAAGTACTCAACTTGGACAACAATTCACTTGGCTTCTTGGCATTCAAGGCTTCTTCTTCCTTTTCAGCAATTTGCTTTTCCAATTCAGCAATTTTGGCCTTTTTGGATTCAATTTCCTTCCTCTTTTCACAGACCTTTTGTTCATACTCAGTGACTTGAGCATTCTTGGTATCCAACTCCCCTTCAACATTCTTCAAGATTTCACCAAAGTTGTCTTTTTTATGGGTATATCCCTTTGGTGGACTCAATGAAGTAACTGTGTTTTTACCCATTGGTTCAATGGTTCTGGTGAAATCAACAATGACTTCAAAGTTTCCTGGACTCAATTGAAGGAAATCCAATCTTCTAAGAATTTGTTTTGGGGTGTTCATTTCATTGTCCTTGATGGACAAGTACCCGTACATGTTCACACTGATGACATTGTCGTGGTCAAATCTATCAAATTCATAGAAGTAGTATGCACTGCTTTTGAATATTTCATACAATTGTGCCTTCTTTCCATAGCTGGATATGTTGTTGACCACGATCTTGTTGTAGGCTTCATTGATAAAAACATACTTCCCAGTGTCAGCATAGAACTTCAAGGCATTTTTAGGGTTGGTTCTTAGTTCTTGCAACAAGAAATCAATAACCTTGAAGCATGTACCAGTGGTGATTTGTGCTGCCTTTGGCATAGCATCTTTTTGTTCCATATTGTTATCTTAATCCCAAAAAAAAAAAAGTAGTTAAGAATCCTACTGGCTGTAGATGTGGTAATGCCTTTTATTTTTTTGTTGTTGTATACAGATATATATACAATCCACTCGGTGTTTCATAGCAACTCTTTTTTACCAAATTGTAACTTGATCAAAGAGGTGTTAGATATCTCCAAAAAAAAAAAAAGAAAAAAAAAATAACACACTGGTAAAAATTTTCCACCTTGTTGCGTATGGGGGGAGCAGGTTACCAACAAACAAAAAATGGTACACACCAGAAAAATCATAAAAATTTTCCCTATTCATTTTTTTGATTTATTTTTACTCTGGGGAAATAAACAAAATATACAAAAAAAAAATACACACTTCCTAATTAGGCAAAAATATATAGTTCATACCCCATCACTTCCATTGTTGAACCTTGTTGTTGTGCTGCATTTGCAGTGTTTGCAAGTGGTTCATCATGGATGCAGACCCACTATTGGTGGCTGCATTGGTGGCTGGGGGACCCATCACACGTGCCTGTGGTATGTTTATTCCAGGCGGCATTCCTCCATTCATCATCATTCCGTGTTGCGGCATCATCATGTTCATGTTGTGCTGCTGGTAGTTTGGATTTTGTGGTATGTTATGTTGGGGTTTTGGACTAAAGTCGTTGTCCATGGATATGGCTGTCAATTGGTTCTTTATAAAGCTGAAGTCCTTTTCATCAGGGAACTTCTTCTTGGTCAAATTACACAAGTGGTTGTATGTGATCAAAATCAACAAACTTACACCACCAGTTGTTTTGTAGTGTGGCAATTGTTGTATTTGAAGTCCATCAGCCAACATCTCCAAGTGCTGTGGTGGCAAGAACATATCATCCTTCATGCCGCTTACCATGAAAATTTGGTAATTAAGTCTTTGATTAATCAAATCTAAATCATAGAAATTTGGAAAGTATGCGTTTATTTGTGTAAAGAAATCAACCTTGTTGTTTGGTAATGGCTTATCAGTTACTAATCTTAATAAATAAGCAAAGTCATATCCACCTGAATGAGCAATCCATGTAACATTGGAATTGAATATCAACCCACTATCTATCAAACGTACTGCAAACTCATTCAAATCAATCCCAGTTGTTTTCAGTTTTGGAGACATTGTTTCTGGTATTGTTGATGCTGCATCCAAAAAATCTAAGAATTCTGAGGGTACCATTTCGTTTTCAGGATCAACCTTCATGTGTAGTTGCCATGTAGAAAAACAGTTGTCTGGTTTGTTACCATGTTCATCACACAAGGAAAGACCTATTTTGAAGATATTGAACAAATCAACATTTACTCTGATTGTTTGGTAGATGTAATCTTTTTTGCCTCTGAACTTACCAATCGGTCTTCCAAGGGTACCTGCACTTTCAACATTGATACTGATATGGTTGTATTTCTTGGTTAATTCAACAATGTTTTTGAATTCCTTGTAGAAGTTGTCTTTGAGAACATCTTTCACCATGTACTTCATGTACGCATTGTTTGCATCGGAAAAACTATCTGGATGAGGACCAGGTTTGTGATGCATCATATTTGGAGAATTGTATAATGATAAAAGAGCAATTATATATTGTATATTCTTTGGTGTTTTAGTAGATATCTGTGTGTGTGTTTTGCGCTTCATTTCAAGATTAAAATTTTTCCCCCAAGAGAGTGTAAAAAAAATCATATATAGTTACAAAACACACTTCTGTTATCGATTATCCCCATTGGGAAAAAGAAACAACACATGTGCGGGTAAGTACACTCTCAATGGAGTTTACAGTTTTTACTCTTTCTATTTTTTTTAAAAATAAAAAACTCCTAATCACAGCCCACCCCATAACTCTTATAACTTTTTTTTTTTACAACAAACCATTTTTTCTTGTTAATATCAATCACCAAAACAAAATGCTAGTGCCACCTTTGAACTTTGGTATTGTTGAAGAGTATCTGTACAGATGCTCGAAATTAGAAACTCTGAATCTATCTTTTATTGAAAACTTGAACTTAAAGATCATAGTGTTCATAATGACTGAGGCTCCAAGCAGACCATTCAAGGAGTTTATGAAGTCCAGAAAAATAGAATGGCTGGTGATCAATCCAAATACTTTTACTGTCATCAGCAGCAAAGACGAGAAATACAACGATGTGAGTTCATCTCCTAAGGAAAATACTCCCTCAAATGCAAGCAGCGAAAAGTTGAACACCAAAGAGGATGATATCATTGCGTATGATTCAGACCAGTACATCAACAATGAACAGTATGGAACAAGCAGTGCATTTTTTCTGATGCATCCAAAGGTGATCAAGATTGTCTTCAATGTTCTTTTGGACAAGTCAAATAATAACATTTTGCTTGTGGATAAAAGTGCCTTGTTGGTTGGGATGTTGAGAAAAATACAAAAATGGCAATTATCATCCATCATTGATGAATACAGAATGATCACAGGTAAACACAAGTCATACAATGCTGAATGTTTCTTAGAGTTTGTAAAGATTGATTTGATACAAAACAAAACAAAACAACGTGAGACCATTGATGAAGTTGTTCCTTCTGCTGTCAACAAGGGTGAAGAAGAAGATGAAGATGATAGTGCTGATGCAAATAAAAAGTATACCAAGAAGAGGTCAATGGAGGAACAGAAACTTCAAATGCAAAATAAAAAGCTTCTTTCCCAAATGGTTAACAATAAGCTCTTTGAAATAGATGAAGCTACAAAGCCTTCCAAACCTAAAGATGATAAAATCAATTTCTTGATTGAAATAGACCTAGAAAACTTTGATCCACCAGTGCCGGAATATCTGGTTGATATAATTGATTGTCTAGAACTTGAAAATACAAAGTTGGAAAGGGAAACTGAAGAAGAGCTGAAGAAACTTGATGCACAAGAAGAAGAAAGAAAGGAAAAGAAGAGAAAGGAAAACAAGGACATCAACAAGTACTCCATGAAGTTCAACAAATCGAAGAATGAAACCTCTCAGTATGACTACTACAAGAGTGAAACAAAATCTAAGAATACAACCATATCCAAAAAGCTGATAAACATCAATGCCATCAATGAATCAATAAGGAAGATTAAGAACATGAACGAAAAGGAAAGTGACAAGGACACCAACCAGATCGAAACTGAACTGACCAAGATGAAGGATAGCTATGAGAAAAGACAGCCATTCACAAGAACAAAGATCACCTTTGAACCAAGACCTTACCTTGACAATGATGAGCGAACCAAAAATGATGCTCTTCTGAAGGAGTATGATATCAAATTTTGTGAGTTTCCTCTTTCTTCTGAAACTGAGGTGACCAACAGAGAGTTGATTGAAGATAACCTAAGAGTTGTGATCAACATCCCAACTGAACACAGACTACAAAGATGGTTTGTTCACAAGAGAAACATTTGGGAAGAGGAGTTTGTTGAAGAAAACCACAGAGAAAAGATATATATCTGATAGAAAATTACGATTACAAGATTTATTTTTTTTAAAAGAGATGTTTCATTTTTTCAAAATGGAGTGACCTATGGGGGCAAAGATAGTGATTTTAAAGACCGTCCACTCTGTAAAAATGATAATTCAATATTGGAAGTTCGTTTACCTCTATGAAGCGTTTTGTTAGATAGTTTTAATTGATACTCTATTATTTCGCCTTGAAAGACAAATTTATAAAGACACCAGGCTTCTAAAGGTGATATTAACTTCAGGTTTTATTATTGAATTTTTTTTTGTAACAAGCATATGAACTTAAAAAGATTTTTTTGAAAAAATGTATATATGAAAGTATTTGTTTAAATAGTTGGAAGAAAAAAAGTTGAAATTTTTTTTTCATTTAAGATTTGGTATGCAAAAAATTTTCTTTTTTTTTTGGTTTCAAATTAGCATATTTCTTAAATAGGTAATTTGTGAAAGTACATCACGTGTGTGCTTCACGTGCAGAAGTTCTAATTTTTTTCGGATTTATTTTTATAGTTGCCAAAAAAAATTCCGACGCAACAAATATTCAACATTTCCATGAACCAAAAAAAAAATCATGATAAGAAGTCGTGAAATAATCAACGAAATACGCAACATTTAGTCGTAATTGCGACGGTAAAAAAAAAAATAATTAAAAAATAAACCTGATGACACCTTACATTTTTCTTGTGAGTCTGTTTTCTTGCCAGCTATATATAATGATTCATTCGTTCTTATAAACACAATTTAAATTATACTTCTTATAAACTCATTACTAAATAAAGTATGTATACGTAACACCATACATATCATTCTATTATACACATACAAGAAATGGTACAAAAAGTTTTATTGTTAGGTTCTGGTTTCGTTGCCGAACCTGTTGTTGATGTTTTAGGTTTCGCTGAAGGCATTGAATTGACTGTTGGTTGTAGAACCTTGGCTACTGCTGAAAAGTTGGCTGGTCCATCTGAATCCAATGCTGTTTCTGTTGATGTTTCCAACACTGAGCAATTTGAAGCTGTTTTGAAGGACCATGATGTTGTTATTTCCTTGATTCCATACATCTACCACCCTGCTGTTGTTAAGGCTGCCATCAAGTTGAAAAAAGATGTTGTCACTTCTTCTTACATCTCCCCAGCCTTGAGAGAATTAGAACCTGAAATCATTGAAGCTGGTATTACCGTTATGAACGAAATCGGTTTAGATCCAGGTATCGATCACTTATATGCTGTCAAGACCATTGATGAAGTCCACAAGGCCAACGGTAAGATCAAGTCCTTTGTCTCCTACTGTGGTGGTTTACCAGCCCCAGAAGACTCTGACAATCCATTGGGTTACAAGTTCTCCTGGTCTTCAAGAGGTGTTTTGTTAGCCTTAAGAAACTCTGCCAAGTACTACGAAAACGGTGAATTAGTTCAAATCGCCTCTGAAGACTTAATGGCCACTGCCAAACCATACTTCATCTACCCAGGTTACTCCTTTGTTTGTTACCCAAACAGAGACTCAACTGCCTTCAAGGAATTATACCATATCCCAGAAGCCGAAACTGTTATTAGAGGTACCTTGAGATACCAAGGTTTCCCTGAATTCATCAAGGCCTTCGTTGACATGGGTATGTTGAAGGATGAAGAAGATGAAATTTTCAAGACTGAAAAGTCTTGGAGACAAGCTTTGGGTGAATACTTAGGTGTTGCTGGTGATTCCAAGGAAGACTTGATTGCCAAGATTGACTCTTTGGCCACCTGGAAGTCTGATGAAGATAGAGAAAGAATCTTGAGTGGATTCGGTTGGTTAGGTTTCTACTCCACCGACAACAAGATCACTCCAAGAGGTACTCCATTAGACACTCTATGTGCTACTTTAGAAGAATTAATGCAATACGAAGAAGACGAAAGAGACTTGGTTGTCTTGCAACACAAGTTCGGTATTGAATGGGCTGATGGTAAGACTGAAACCAGAACTTCCACTTTGGTTGCTTACGGTGAAAAGGAACGTTACTCTGCCATGGCTGCTACTGTTGGTTTGCCAGTTGCCATTGCCACTCAAATGGTCTTGAACAAACAAATCAAGGGCCCAGGTTTGGTTGCTCCATACTCTCCGGAAATTAACGATCCAATCATGGAAAAGTTAAAGAACTTGTACGGTATCTACTTAAAGGAAAAGACTATTGCTTAGGGGGGTTGTATTTTGATAATGCACCCTAATTTTATGTATATAAACGTTTTAATATTTTTTTTGTTTTTTTTTTGAAAGAATACTCAGCTTATCTCCGTCGTAAGATCTATATTTTGCAAAGTTTTTAACACATTTTCAGGTTTTGCATACAAACAAACACTCTGACCAAAAAACCACCATCAATCATACAGATATACGATGTCCTTTAATGAAGAAAAACTGACTATGTGGGACAAGTTGAAGTCCTCCACTGCAAACCTGCACTCCTCTCAGGAAAAAGCACCTAAATATAAGCCCACCAAAGATCCACTAGCTGACCCTAAAAAAGGTCTCAAATCCAAATTGACGTTAGGAAGCTCAGAAAGCTCTTCATCCAAGAAAAAAGACGCCTATTACGTTGAAAAGGACGGTGACAATGTCGATTCAACAGTTGTGCACAAGGCATTAGTGAAGTTCTACAAAAACAAAAAAGTCAAGGATCCACAGGGTTTTGAAGGGTTCCCTAGCTGGCTGGGGTACAAGGAGCCTGAGGAAGAGGTTGTAGTGCAAAAAGAAGAGGTTGCACCTGTGCAAAAAGTAGAAAAACCAGTCAAAAAGGAAGAACCAGTGAAAACAGACCCAGCAACTCTACAAAGTGGATACAAACCCCTATCGGCAAGACCTTTGTTCAGAAATACACAATCATCAATGAGAAACCTGAGCATAAACGATACACAAAGGGATTTTGTTGGGGAAAGAACACAAACAGAAAGCGAGTCATCAGGAAACACGGCTAAAGCTGCATATTCAATGAGAGACAGAATGAAAAGAAAATAAAATGGTGGGGAATTTATATAATAAAAAGAACCACACTTACTTGGAGATCATATATATCATTCATTTCTATATTCTTCTTCTAGCTTTTCTTCAATCAGTTCTTCAACTCCGTCACGTATATCTTCAATGTTTTTCACACCATGTCTTCTTAGAATAGGAACAATTTCTACTGGTTGGAATTTCTTGGCAATGAAAACATCCATAACCTCTTCACTGATGCCATATAGTTCAGCATCAGAAACATCTTTCAATGTCTTAAACTTTGGTTTGGATTTTGTCTTGGACTTACACTTGGAGGTAATCACAGCTGAGCCATCGCTTGCTGTTTTGAATTTTTTGGTGACTTCATCAGAAACGTCATCATTTTCATAACTTTCTTCTTCAGAACTTTCACCATCATCAATTAAGTCACCGTTTTTTTGTAGGTTTTCAGGGTTTGCGTATATTTCAGTCCATAGCTTAGCGGTTCGGTTGAATGAGTCAATGTCTTTTATGTAATGGGTGGCAACTTCAGCATCTTGTGGGTCATCCGGAATAGGCTCACACAACAAAGCTTGCAAGGAGATCAATGTGGACTTCAAGGTCAAAACAGGAGACCACTTGTTCTTCAAAATATCCAAACAAATGGCACCAGTAACAGACGAAATATTAGGGTGGTATACTCTATTGTGGAATTTCATTTGAGGTGGTTTGAAAGGGTAATCGGATGGGATTGTAATATCAACAATGAACTTACCCTTGTGGTAAGGTGTATCTTCAGGACCATAGAAGGCACCTGTTAAGTGGGTCATGTTGTTGGGATCCTTGAATGATAGCTCGATGTTTGCCTCCTTATCGTTCTTGGCAGCATTGATCTCTCTCATAAGTCTTTTAGCAGTAGACATGTTAAAATATATTAATAAAAAAATTAAGAGCAGCAGCAGTTATATAAATTTATGACAATCTAGTGGTTTAAGATTGTTCTTATGCTTTACTTCTTTTTGGGTGTTTGTTAACAGATTATGTAATTTTTTGATATAAAAAAAGATAGAGATAGAGGGTGTGTGTGTAATTTTTGCTATCCTTCATTTTTTTTGTCGTTTGAGAATTGTCTCATGACACAAATTTGTACCCATAAAATGGAGATGAAATCAGTAGGAAAAAAAAAAAACTCCTTTAATATAATCGGATATAAGAAACATACATATAGAGAACACTACATTATCTCTCTCAATGGGTTCAACTGTTGCTGTAACATCTCAGTATCATTAGTCAAGTATGAATGGTCTGTTAAACTAGTCTTCTTTGGCTTGATGATAAAGATATTGATGAAGAAAATCACTGCAAATGCAAGACTGATTACAGCGGTTATCAAGTACATCAAAGGCAAGCTAATGTTTCTACCTCCTATAGCCGATGACTTGGTTATCACAATCGACTTCGTACCTCCAAACATTGAAACTGGGAAGTTATCCACTATTTCCATCTCGTATGTTCCCTTCAAAGAATCTTTTTCGTTTTTCCCCTTCAACTTGTAAAAGCTTGGAAGTCCTGCAGTTCTCATCCATACCAACAAATCTTCGTTTTCACTTATATCAAACATGTTATCTTCAGTGTATCCATCAGGATACTTCTTGGCCCAGTTAGGTGGTGGAACAATATCCTCAGGGTTATATTGGGTCTTTTTGTAAATCTTTCTGTCTGATTTCCATGAAATACCCTTGTTGTTGAATAAATAATTTGATCCGTCGGTATCAGCATTGGTCAATTGTAAAGATATGGTATCATTGAAAAAGGAATTTGCGATCAAACCACAAGGGTAAACTGGTTTCCCGTCAATTTCCTTTAATGGCTTACAGAAGTCACTCAAATCAGAAACACTCACAGCATGTCCTTGTAATTGCTTTAAATCATAAGATTCAACGTATTTTCTATGGTTTTGGAAAAAGTTGGTTAGTTTATAGTACATGTACAAGTCCTTCTTCATCTCATGCTTGACATCAAACTTTAAGGTACATGTTCTGCTACTGCTATCATACTTCCATTGTCCTTCAATATCTTCCTTGGCATGTTTTTTGTTTCCAGTATCTTTCAAGGCAACTTCCAAGTACTTCAATGGAATATCAGAGTATGTTTCACTGGCTATGTCTTTACAATGAGAATAGTCAATTATGATGTGTTGGACTTTAGTAAAAGCTACTAGCAAACCAATACCGATTGGTGCAAAGATCACCACAATCAAAATCAAAGTTGGGATCATGGTCTTTGGTGACAATATAGGTTGCCATGCCTTAAGTCTTTGTTGTCTGAATGCTGTATTCGGTGGTCTCTTGTTCTTGATTCCAATATATGGTGTTGTTATGCTGTCTAGTTGATTGTCAACTCTATGGGAATCAACTCCCTCATCGGTTAACTCAAAGGTGTCAAAACGTTCAACACTTTCGTCACTAACTCCAGTAATACCTGCTGTGTCTGGGTTTCCATTCAATCTATCAACCATTGTTAGATGTTTTTATGTGTTGTTTGGTGTGTTTTTCTATTAGTACTTTTTTTTTGCAACTAAAACAAAAATCAAAGATGTCTTTTCCCCCATGAAAAAACAAACAAAAAAATCCAAATTTGGAAACAAAAAAAAAAATTGAAGTCAAACCTCATTAATTAAGAAAATACAAATGTTTTTATTAGACTATTTTTATATATCTATCTCTATTGAACTGCAACTTCCTTGTTGGCAGACTCAAAGATGGTCTTCATGGCAGTCATCAAGCCGTAAACGGATTCACCACTACCTTCATCTTTATTAATAAACTTCATGTCTTCAACATTATCAATCTTCTTCAAAATACTCATAAATGTAACAACACAACCCCATGGATGTGGCTTGCTTACTAACAATCTGTCCAATAAACTTCTCAAGATCATTTCTTGGGCGATGCTCAAAGTCTCTTCATTCCAGTTTAACTTCTTGACAAAGTCCTGGTTGTTCAAATCAATGTTGAAGATTGTAGTCAAAACATACCAAGCGAAGTAGGTTTGGGTATTTGGGAATCTCAAGTGGTTAACCAAGCTGTCGATGACATGCATTACAACTTCCTTGTTTTCAACAGCATTGCTAGTGATCAAGTTAGAAATCAAGTTGAAGTAAGATGAAGATTCATTCAAAATAACTTGTTTGGAAGTGCTCAACAATTCATCACCAGCTAGAACAACAGAATGAGTAACAATTGCATTGATGACCTTGAAGTTTTCCTCAACTTCACCTGCATTCAATTGAGCAATTTGATTCATAATGTTTCTGTTCAATGATGAAGATGGAATTCTCAAGAAAGAATCCAATGGTTTCTTCAAAGATCCTAAATCATTGACTGGAGATACCAAGGTATTTGGGCTGAAGTTGCAGGATTCCTCAATAATATCAATGTTGACAAATTGATTCAAGGCATCTGGGAAGACCTTGCCAATTGGAATACAAGAGTTAATAATATTTCTGATTTGTTTGAAATCAGCTGGTAACTCATTCATCAAAACATAATGGTTTTCAATCAAAAATTCTGGACAATCATTAGCAACAAATAAGACAATTCTCAAAATACCAGCATTCAATACCTTGATGGATTCATCACCATTCTTACCAAAGACCTTCAAGAATCTGAATAAGTCAATCAATAACAAGTTCAACTTCTTCCACATAGTGCTCTTCAAAGAATCTTCAAACTTCAACATAATTGGCAAGTACATCTTGTGTGAGAACAAACTCAACCAGGAGAATGAGAAGCTTGGGAATAGCATTGGTTGGCAAATGTGCAACATATCGGTGATGACAGTGTACAACTCGGTGTTGAATTCAATCAATTCGGCCTTGACACCTTCATCAGCAATTACATCAAAGCCAGCAACATAGAATTGTTGCCAATAACTCAAAATAACAGAAACAAATCTGAAGAACGGTCTTCCATTGAATTGCTTGTCATTGGCATTCAAGGCCAACTTACTTTGGAAAGCAACCAAAACAACACTCAAGAATTTTGATCTACTGATACCCATATTGTTCAAGTAAACAATCATTTGAACAACTAAGTAAGCCAAGGCATCAACAGCCTTAAAGACATTACTTTGAGGATCACTTACCAAAAAGGCATCATAAGAAATCTTGAATGCAATATTCAAAAATCCAATGAACTTGTCCATTGAAGAAAGCTTTTGGATCAATTCAACCAAAAATACTCTACAAACTAAATCAGATGGCTTGTAGTTTTCCAATAAGCTGGCCCATTCGGTGAATAAAATGGTATAAGATTCATCTTCACTTTCAACAGAAAGACTAGAGTACTCGGGAGAGTTGAAGAAGGCAGTGATTGTTTCTTTGTAAAAGTTGTCTTCAACTTGCTTCAATAAAGTAATAGTATAAGCCAATTGAGATCGGCAAATCTTAACAGGTTTGATCTCAAACAAGTTCTTCAAAACATCCAAGACAAAGTCAATGGTATCTTTAATTTCACTGTTTAATAAACCTGATAATAAAGTATCAAATTGAGAAGTTTCCAAAACACCTATTTTATTTAAAATCAACAAACAGTTGGTATCCATCTTCAAGGCACTTTGAGAGTGAACCAACCACCAATTGACATCTTTCTTGGCTACTGGGGACATGATACATAGTTTTTGGATCAGGGTAGTGAAAACTACAACAACCAATTGGTTTCTCTTGAATTCAAACATTCTGCTTACACAGGTTTGGGAAACAGCCAGAGCAATGGAGTCCAGTTGTTTAGAACCAGCAATACCAGAAATTATTCTGATAACAAAGGCATCTACAACGGTGATGACATCGTCCAGGTTTCTTTCTCTGGAATCAAATATGTACCCAATGACTGCATCAATCATGTTCATGAAGAATAGCAATTGTTGTTCAAAGCCCATCATCATCATGTTTGGTTGTCTTGGCATTTGTGGGTTACCCATATCAGGAGAAATCAATTGATGTGGTTGAGCCAATGGTGTTCCTTGAACACTGTTCCCTTGGATTGGTCTTTGATTAGTAAATCCTGGTGGAGCATTCATCATTTGAGGAGTGGCCATGTTAACAGGTTCTTGTTGGTTAGAATGTTTAACTTTATTCAATTGTTGTAATAAAGATTGTCTATCGCTGGAAGCAGAGTTCTTGTTGTTAATAGGTAATGGAGCAGCATTGTTAGGAACAGGTTGTGGTGGCATATTACCGTTTTGAATTGGATTAGATGGATTCATGGCCATGTGCATATCGGTTCCCAAAGGCATGTTTTCCAAAGATTGATACACAGATTGTTGTTGTTTGGTGATACCTTCAGAGCTTAACTTCAAAGCATCAGGAAGTGGAATACCAGCAGTGGTTACAATTCCTTCAGGAACATAATGGAATGTTTGGCCTGAACGTCTTTGAACATGATGTTGTCTGAAGCTGATATCTGGGATAATAGCATCTAAGACCAAAGTAGTGGCCTTGTCCATAGCAGCACTTTCAATCATAGAAATAGCCATATCAATGTTGTCATCAATAGCTTGCATCAATTCTTCTTCAACATTTTGTAACAAAACCATAACATTTCCACATAATTGTCTAGTGGTGTTGACAATATTAGTTCTCAAAGTTGATGCAGAGTTGATATAAGTTGAACTCTTAGCTAGCTGTCTAGCAGTCTTGACACAAGTGTATTTGTAAAGATCAGGGTTGGCTTCGGTAGCAAAATCCTTAGCAACCAATGCTCTAGCAGTCTTTGCGGCAGTGGTTGAGGACTTTTCAACAACACTAACCAAAATTTCTCTTACTGATTTAGCAATAGCCATTTGGAATGCAACTTGTAAATCTGGATTAGCAACAAACATGGAGTTACCTTGTAAAGAAGTCAAAATGGCATCGTTGTGAGGTAATGGTGCAGCTTGTTGTGGAGGCATTTGCATGTTCATTTGTTGTGGTTTTGGAGAAACCATTTGTTCTTCAATGTTCATACCAGACATACCATTGTTGACTTGTTGAACCTTTTGAGACATCATAATATCCATAACTGGTTTTTGAATCAAAAGTTGAAGCATTTTTTCGGATTTTTTGATATCATCACTTTCATGAGAGATCTTACCAGTCAATATATCAAAACTATCTGGGTTGGATAACCAGTTAGATTTTTCAACATTAGACATGGAAAGCTTCAAGTTCTTGAATAAAACTTCTACATTGAAGGTTGTCTTCAAGGCCCATTTGTTGGCGTCTTTGATTCTTTCACCGGTTTCATTCATTTCAGCTAGTAATTGAATAATAGACTTGGACCATAAGTTCGGATATTGGAATAGAGTAGATTCTTTGGTGTATTCAATAATTGTACAAACAAATGGTACAGATGATTGTGTATAACCCTTGTTCCAAGAATCTAACAACAATTCTCTCATGGGTAATTCTTCATTGGTTAAAATCTTGTTCTTGGCTATCAAAGATAACCCTAACCAGTTAGCCAATGTTTTCAATAACTTCTTGTCTTTGGTGGAGCTAGCTGAATGAGAGAATACAGTGCTAACACTGGTCAAGACACCGAAGGTAATATCATCCAACAATGGCTTGATGTTCATGGCGTAAATCAAATCTCTGTAAACAACATGATAGTTGGAATCTTGCTTGATTCTTTGAGTGAACAATTTTGCCAAAGTTTCAAGAACACCGGTTCCATTATCAATAACGTTATTCAAAATCATTCTTAAATTATGAGCTGATTCTTGAACATTGTTATTGGAAACATTGTTCAAAATGAAGGACATGTCAATGGTGATTTTTTCAGGAAGCTTGACATCAGTTGGGTTAACAAATTTAAATGGCTTCTTTGGCTTGATTAAACCATCAACAACAACAACAGTTTGAGTGCTTGGAGAATTCTTCAAGTTATTTTCTGTTTCTGATAAGACTTTCAAGAATGAATTGAACTCTGGTAATAAAGTTGCTAGATTTCCCTTTTTAATTATTTCATTCAAAATAAAAGTATCTTTCTTAATTGAGTATGGCGGAGCTGTTTTTAATTTTTCAATCAAGGCAGATAAAATGGAATGATAGAAAGGAACACTGTCGCTTTTGACTTCAGATGTATTGATAGCTAAAATAACTTTGAAAACATCCAATTGAATACCTGTAAACAAGTTGTTTTCAATCAATTTGGCAATGAAAATACCACCTGTCTTCATAGCAGATTTTGGATATTCATTCATTAAGAAGGGTGTTTCGTAGACAAGCTCACCAATGATATGGGCATAGATTGCTTGAAGGGCAGAATTCTTAGAATAGAAATAATTTTGGATCTTGTTCAAACAGTAATCTAACATATCATTTTTGGAGTACAAAGCCTTGTAGAAATCATTAGACATAGCTTGGTAGTTTTTGACATTAGGACCATAAACGCTTTCGTATGGAAGGTCAGGGAAGTTCAAACAAATTTCATTGGCAAACAGGTTGGCTAACATATTGAATTCTTTAGTCTTGGTGTTGTAAGAAGTTAATAAGTAGTTGCTTACAAGACCAATAATGAAATTGGTAACGGAAGAGTCCAATACCAATGGGTTCTTGTTGCTTTCATTGAATGATCTTTGGGAAATGGACAAAACATCTATAAAGGCCTTGAACATGTTTGCCAATTCAGCATAATGGGCTCTTTGTTTATAAGTGGCTTCTCCAACAGGAACATTGTATTTTTTGTGTAATTGTGTGATCTCATTCATAATCTTCTTTTTAATGGAATCTCTGTTTGTAGATGAAGCCAGGAAGATACATTGGGCCTTAAAGTAATCATAAGTGCCATCAATCATGGATAGATCGACATATGAAGACTTGGATAAGGTTGCATTGATACTGGTAATACATTCTGGAGATTGGGAAGGCAACAATGAGAAGAATATATTGAATAATTTTTTCTTTTGTTGTTCATGTTCTCTGAATCTGGTTAAAGTAACAGCGTATATTCTATCAAAGTTTTCACTAGCAATCATATTATCAGCCCAAAGATTCATAGTTTCAGTTTTGAATAGGTAGTCTGACTCTTGTTGGAATAGGGTACCGCATATCAACTCTGGCAATACCTTTGGATGTGTTTTTATAAATTGCTTTACATCATTAATGAATACTTGACTAGTTTCAAAATTAACACTTTCACAGTCCAAATTCAAAAAGGTGGCAATTATAAAGTCAGCAATACCATTGGATTCCAAAATGGATAATTTTTCTGTTTGTTGCATACCATTTGTAATTTGATTGATGGCTTTAATAGGGAAGTTTTCAAAGTCTAATAATTCTGGAGATTTCTTATTAATATCAAATAATGTAATCATAACACTGGAAACAAGACCATAATCTAGTTTGTTGATGTTTCTTTCAGGTAAGGCATTGAATATGACTCCAGAGATTTTTACAAAATCAAGAACACCTTGAGATGGTAAAGATTCAAATGGTCTTGATTTTAATGGGTTTCCACTAGTTAAGTAATGGGACATTTTCAATAAAACATCAAATGTGATATTATCTAGTGCTCTGGTCTTTGTTAAAACAAATAATTTCTTGGATAAAACATCAGTCATTCCAGGCTTGTTGCTGATTTCAACTAATTTGGTAATAATATGACAGTGAGCCTTGTCCAAAAAGCCATTAAAACAAGTGTTTGTGATATCATCCTTTAAATGTGGGTACAACAATGAAACAAAGAATGCTGCAAAGAATCCTGAAATATATTCAACACGAACCATTGACATGAATTGATCCAATGATTGGCCTACTTCTTGGTGGCCCATATTGTTATTTATGATTAATTCCGGAGGATTTATGGCACCATCGGCAACATACTTTTTGTTTCTATAAATGTTGTAGACATCCAATATTAATTCTGGAGCCAATACATCGTACAAAGGACTCAATGATGTCATGGATAATTTTGAGCCATAGAATATAAAATCTAAGATGTCATTATTAGAAATATTGAAGGCACTGTTTAATTCGTTTGATGGCAATACCAAGTTCATGTAGCAAACACTGAAGTTGGCAATGTGTTCTCTTAAGATGGTATTCAAAGCTACACAGACGTTGTTTGACAATAAGTGTGGATACAAAATTGGGTACAAAAGTAAATGGATGTAAATAGTAAGAAACTCAACTGCATTTAGAGTAGGTAATATTTCAGATATTTTGTTTGCATTCATGACTAAGTCTGATGTGGTGATAGCTGTATGTAAAGTTGTGGCATATGAGCCTGGGTTTTTTCTGGTTAATAAGATGTCTGTGAATTTGGAGATGAATTCACTGGCCTTGCCGGCATCTGCTTTAGGTAAATATGCTTTAGACATATTAGTAGATTGTATTAAATAATAGAAAGGGTTTGTTTTTTTGGTATTGTTTATTGTTATTTTCTGTGAGTATTCAATGAAGATATAATAAGAAATTGTTATGTATATATTTTTGTTCTTTAAAGGTGTGTGTGTTTATTCATGGAAGTTGAGTTCACTACAAAAAAACACATTCATTTTTTTGAGGAAAGGAAAAAAAAAATTATGATGAAAATTTTTTTACTTTCGGATATAAGAGTGTAAATCGCGTGTTCTTGTCGGACTTATGTCATATATACAAAATCAACAATATATTATTATATTACGACTTAGTAGTGTGATATGATAACAAAAAGAGAGAGAGAGAATAAATATGATAATGAGATAATGAATACATATGATATGTTATTATTTAGAATAAAGGGGATATGTATATAACTAGCTTTTAGGTAAGAATCATTTTACAAAGAATAGGTAATTGTACATTGTCACTAGATAATCATAACAAAAGAAATGATTCCTTTTTAATATCACTTATGCAAGAGGCTTGTGGCTACAAAAGCCAACTACTAAAGCCATATACTACTTTGCAAATTATTATTTTTTTCTCTGAACAAAAAAAAAGACGGCTTGTCCCTTTGTTCATTTTTCGTGAAAATTTTCTAATGTCCCTGTAACAATTTTTTGAAATGACCCTTCAGAAAAAAAATAAAAAATAATTAAAAAACAGAAGTCCACGATTGTACAACTCATTTTAAATGACAATCCCACCAAACTAAAAACACATAGCAAACAACTGAGCCATCAGCTATCATTACTATTTATTAACTCATCTTTTTACTATAATCTTGCCATATATCATGAGTTTCTTTAGCAGCAGCACTCCAGTTGAAGAATCTAACTCAGCAACAGCTCACAAAAGCATTACAAAAAAATTTAAATCCTTAACCATGAGCAGAAAGTTCTTATCAAAGAAAGTTTCTGACTCAAACTTGAAATACGCCACTAACGAAAACACAGGTAATGTCGCTGACATAAACGAAATGCTGAAGGAACCTATACAAGAACTAGATCTGGACAAAGTCGATAGTGATAATGAATTCGACAACGAAGGTGACAACAAAAAAGACAGCCAAAAGGTCAAAAACAACTCATCCTCGAATATTTTTTCAATGGCAGGTTTTATGAGTGTGTTTAATACATCAACAAACTCTTCTGATACTACAATCCCTTTGGAAATACAATCTGATAATATCGGCAAAGCCCCGAGCATAAAGTCTCAAAGTCCACACAAGAATTTGAAGCAATTTCCTAGCAACAACAGCATTACTTCAAATGTTGCAGCATCCACTGCCCCAGTTTCTCTCAAGGGTAGTCCTAAAGCTCATAAACTGAAGCTGAGATCCGACAGTGATGCGTCTTTTTTAAGTCTTAATGACTCATCATCCAGAAGAAACACATTGTTTAATACACAAAGAAAAAGAACTGATACCATTGGGACTTTATTCCAAGAAGAAACACTAATTGAAGAAGATCATAATTCCCAAGGTGGACCTTCGAAGACAGTATATGAAGAAACCAAGGTCGTCGCAGATGAAATGGTATTTGTCAAACCACAGGTGAAAAGATCAAACAGACTAAGATCCAAATCCTTTGGTAACATGTTCCAAGAAGCCCAAGTGGGTCCAAAGTCCTTTGAAAAGGTGAAAAAACTTGGCCAGGGTGATGTTGGGAAAGTATATCTAGTCAGGGAAAAGAAAACAGACAGATTATATGCCTTGAAGATATACGACAAGAAGGAAATGATAAGAAGAAAAAAATCTAAAAGAATTATTACTGAACAGGAAATTCTTGCTTCAGTCAACCATCCTTTTATTGTAACATTATACCATTCTTTCCAAACCGAAGCTTACCTTTACTTATGTATGGAGTACTGTGTAGGTGGTGAGTTCTTCAGAGCCTTGCAGACCAGAAAAACCAAGAACCTAGCTGAGGAAGACGCCAGATTTTATGCCTGTGAAGTTCTAGCTGCTTTGGAGTACCTACACATGATGGGGTTCATTTACAGAGACTTAAAGCCAGAGAATATTCTTCTCCATCAATCTGGTCACATAATGTTGAGTGATTTTGATTTGTCCATCTCTACAACAAACAACAGATACTTTAGTTCCCAAAAGCAGTCCGTCAACTTGCCTGGTGTGAACATGGACTCTGACTGGGGTGAGGGGTGTCCAGTTGATACCAAATCATCCATGTCTGGGTTCAGAACCAATAGCTTTGTGGGCACTGAGGAGTACCTTGCTCCAGAGGTTATCAAGTCAAATGGACATACAGTTACCATTGATTGGTGGACTTTTGGGATCTTGATATACGAAATGATCTATGGGTTCACACCTTTCAAGGGGAAGAGCACCAATGACACTTTTAAGAATATATTGAAGAATGACCCAGAATTCCCAGACGGTGTTTCAGTATCGAGTAATTGTAAAAGTATAATAAAGAAATTGTTGATCAAGAGAGAATCAAAAAGACTGGGGAGCAAGCTTGGGGCAGATGATGTCAAAAAACATTCATGGTTCAAAAAAGTCAAGTGGTCGTTGTTGACTAACCAGGAACCACCATTGATTCCTATTTTCAACAGAGACGGTAGTTTGGAAAAGATCAAGTTGAAGTCAAAGAAGCCTGTTGAAGAAGGTGAGGTCCCTCCTGTTGACAAAGAACTGATTATGTTTGATGAGCCTGTGCAGTTTGATGAGGCCATCACTGAAGATGATCCATTCAAGAACTTCAACTCCATGTCCTTGACCACTGAGAATGAAAAATTGAAATTAAATCAATCAGAACCTCTGTTGTTTAATTCTTTGGAAGAAAACTTGACTATGGGGAAGTTGGCTTATAGTGTAAATGAAAACAGATCAAGAGCAAACTCACACATTTCTTTTTTCAAACGTGGTAATTGAACCTTTTTTTTTTATATATCGTCTAATAACCTTTTGAGTATATTTATACTTTGTGTTTTTACAAAACCATCAACTTTTTGTATGAGTTGTCTCGTTTCCAGTATTTCTCTATAACTTTCTATACTATCCACCACATCATCGTCGAACCCACACACCTTTGCCAGCTCAACTCCCAGAGACTTTCCTATTCCCTGTTCAAGTTTAAAAGTTGGGATGGAAACCTTCATATTCTCGTTGTTCACTGTATGGAAACCCATCTTGTATATCTCTTTTCCCTCAAAGTCCTCTTGGTCATGAAGAATATCGTGATAATGCGTAATGAACATCACAATCCCCTTTTCCCTTCCCCTTTCTTTCAAATCTTTTAGGAATGCATATGTTAGACTTGCCCCGTCTTTGTGACTTGTCCCCCTACCAATCTCATCCAATAATACCAAGGATCGCTCACGCATGTTGTCCGCCATGGTCTTGTATTCCAGCATTTCATTCAAAAACGTTGACTTCCCCATCACGGTGGAGTCAGAAGATCCTGTTCTTATATCGAATGATGTGAAAATAGATTGTTTGTGGAGTTTGCAAGGGGTGTTACATCCGATTTGCGCCATTATGCACAAGTATGCTATTTTCTTCATGATAGTGGTCTTCCCACCAGCATTCGGACCAGTCAATATAAAAAGTTTGTCTGAATGGAGGGAAATGTTGTTTGGTATGTTCTGAGATGAATGCCAACTAGCCAAGTTTTCCTTGCTGAAGTCAAGCATTGGGTTGTGTGCGTCTTTTAACTGGATCACTCCAGGTTCAGTAGTAAACATAGGTGTGGTGGGAAAGTGCCTTGTTGATAAACCTATGCATCTCAGACAGTCAATGGATCCGAGTATCTCGATGATCCTGCTGACAATATCGTAATCTGTATTCAATCTGTCTACAAAAAGCTTATACTCCGCATTACATACTTGCAACAATTCAGTTTGCTTGGCTTCATACTCATCATTCAAAATAGCAGTTTCAGGAGTTTTGTAAATGTTTCTTCTAAAGGTTGTCTTTTTGTATGTGGATTCCACAAATACCCAATCCGCGGGCAGGCCTCTGGCTTCAGTTGTTCTGATTATAATATTGAATCCATCTTCATGGAATGCGAGGTATGGTTTTCCGGTTGATCTTTTGAATTCATCCAATTGTTGGTTCTTTTTCTCTTCGATCAAAGACAGTTCCTTTTCTATTTTGGTTATATTCTCACTATTATCATATGTAGTCAGCTTGAAAAATGTTGTTATAGTCGTTTTCAAGTCCTTGGAAAACACAGATTCCTTGTCAATGAACGACAACATTGTGTGTATGGTCATTTCTCTAAGCAAGTCATCACACTCAATGAACAGATTTATCAATAGTAACGGAATCCTTCTGCTTTGGTCATTCTCTCCTTTTCTTAACTGTGAAATAAACTCCTGATGTGCCAGAAAACAATCTCTCAAGGTATTCAGTGCTGAAAGATAGAAATAAATGTCTTTTCTATCTATGAAGCTCTTGGGATTCAGTTTGATCTTGGAGGCTATTCTGGAGATTTTCCTAAAATTTGGGTTCTCAAAAAACTTCTTTAGGGCATTGAGCAAAATTGGTATGTGTCTCTGTTTCCCAAGAAAGGTCATAGCTTCGTTCCTGAGTTTGATTTCTTCAATGTCAGTTAAAGGATTTCTGATCCATTGAATTAACATATCCCTTCCGTAATTTGTCAATATGTTTTTGTTGTTCAGCAATCCCCCAAATGTGCTAGTGGTGTGGTTTGTTACTTGATTTTCAAAGAAGTTCAAATGTTTGATGATGTTATTGCTTAAAGCACATTTTGTATTATTGTTACTCTGAATACTACTGTAGTTTGCCTTTAGAGTATTCTCTAAATTGTAATCTTTCAAGTACCCGTAAAGAAGCTGGAACTCTTTTGGTTGGTCATCATCAGTAACCAAATCCTGCTTGTATACTTTAATATTCTTGTTCAATCCACTCAAATACTTCATCAGCTTATCTGGTGCTTCACCATTCACTACTATCTCAATGGTCTCAAACTTTGCAATTATATCCAAAAACCCAGTTTTCAAATGGCTTTCATCATAATTCTCATCATTGATTAAACAATCGTGAGTAACTTTGCAACTCTTCAGATCCAGACCTAAAAAATTAATAGATTTTAGTATAGCATTACTGTATGTGAAGTATACACTCAGTATAGTGCTGTTTTCAATAGTCAACACTTGATTATTTGAATAAACCACATCGCTTATAGTTTCATTAATATAATTGAAAGTAGTCAAACTCATGGCCTTCTCTATGAATCTGGTGACTTCCCCAGTTTGTGCATTCGTGGATTGTTTGTATAACAATATCTTGTGATTTTTTGACACGAGCTTCACCAAGCATTCATTAAGGCTTTTGGAGTTCAGTGAGCAGAATGCAAATCTTTGCGTTTGTTGTTTACTCACACCAGAATTAGTCTTCTGTAACTTGTTTTCTTCTTGATAAAAACTCTTTCGTCCAGCAGAGAATTTGTAACCAAGAACCTTTGAAGCTATTTTCCCATCTTCGCAATAAAACTTGTGGTTGTATCCAAACTCGACTAAGACAAGCTCTTTTGGGTGTTTGAGCTTCAGCTCTAGAATTTCTAGTTCAAATGGTGTTAGCTTTGAAGGTGGTGGTGTTTTCCTCTTGACTTCAATAGTAGCAGTTGTGATAATATCCGGTGTCTTTGTTTTGAAGTAAGGACTCGTTTTTCGAGACATTTTATTACACCTAATATGATTCAACTATCATAAGATACTTAAAATGCTGTAATTATCTTGTTTGGTTGCTTCAAATACACATTAAAATTGTTTATATATAAACAAAGTGAATAATTATTTTTTTTTTGGAACAAATCAACAAAGTGCTCATCGCGTGTGTATATTTTTGGTAGCGTGTATAAAAAAACAAAAAGTTAAACTAATTTCATATATATATTAAGATAAGTGAGGAGGAAGTAGTAAGTTTGGAATACCGTTTTTGATCAAGTAGACGTGTTCACAAGAGTCACACTTCATAGAACCATTGACAATTTCTGTGTTGATCAATAGGTTGAACAATTGCTTCAAGATCAACTTTTCATTATCGTTCAAAGAAAGTAAAGAGTCTTGTGTTAGAAGAGGCTTGTTTGGAGGGAGATCGTTGTTACCCAAGTCAGCACAGACCTTTAGCAATGCTTCCCAGTCAATCTTGTCTAGAATACCAATTAAAAATTGGTATGATTTTTCAATAATGGCTTCGTCATCTTCATAACTAAGTTCTAGTTGACATTGGTTATCGTATCTTAGAGGGAAAGAAGTCATGTTGGAGTCACAGGCCTTGACTGAGCATTTGATAAAGTTGGTAGTTAATAGTTTCATAATGTGTGTGGTATTGTAGTGTTTTTTGGGTTGTTATAAAAAGTAATTTTTAAAGAAGAATAGTAATAATAATAAAAAAAAAGAAATGTTAAAAAAATCAAAGAGGAAGAGTAAAAAAAAAAATTATTGGTAAAGAAATAATGGTGTGTCTGTTTATGGCAATTTTGCAAATATGTTGTTGATCGGGTAAGTTTAAATTTTAAAATTACTTTATATCCGATATTTTACGTATTACCCCACTCACATACTGCACTTACCCTTTTAAGACATCTGGCTTTTCCTTACTAAAAAAATTTTCCAAAAGGCAAAAACAAAAATTTTACCCTTTAACAGCAATATTGTCAAATCTTCAAAAACATGTAAGAAAAAAAATTTTTTTTTTTAATATAAAAAGTACACTACACACATATTCCTATTAATTATAAACCCAAAACCAATATAAATAATTACCTACATCAATTATTTTTATTTCTTATTAAAAATAAACATATATTAATTATCAAAAAATGTCAGGTTTCTTTGGTTTTGATCCTATGGATGCATCCTCAAGCGGTGTGAAAATTAACAAGGAAGAAGATTACGATTTAGTCAATAATGAAACCTTTGGTAACATAGACACCCAAGGTTTGAACAAAAACTATGACTATGGATACAACCCCCAAGAAGGCATGCAACAAACCAATTCTTTGAATTACAATGAATATACACAAAAGGAGTTATCTATTACCCCTGAATTTAATCAAGTTGAACAATATTACCACACACAACAAGATTACAATCCACAACTTATAGACAACAACATGATTCAAAACCCACCAAATTATTTCAACCAGCCTCAAATGATGCAAAATGCCCCACCGGGCCTTCAAAATAGCATGCCATTTGGTGCTCAAAACAACATGAATGATCCTATGTCCAACAACATGATGGGTAATTTCCCAATGCCATTCATGCCAAACAACTTTATGAACCAAACCAAGCCAATGCCAAACATGATGCCTAATATGAATGGAATGCCTCCAATGACTCCACAAATGCAACAACAGTTCCAGCAATTCCAACAAATGATGCAACAGGGTGCCATTCCACCAAACATGTTCATGCCTCCAAACATGAACGTGCCATTCCCTCCACAACAACAGGCTCCTATTCCTCCTATGAATGAACATGTTGAAGAACAACCAGAAAGCAAAGAAGGTGAGAAGAAGCCAATCAAAAATGGTTTGCCTACTTTGGATGACATTTCCAAGTCTGGATTGACCAAAAAACAAATGAACCAAAAGTTACAACAACACCAGAATTCAGTTGATGAACAAAACAAAGTCAATGTCGATTATCAAAAGATGGTATCCATTGTGAACAGCACCAACAAGAGCTATTACAAAAAAGGTCATCTAAACAACGCAAACTTGACCCCTGAAGAAAACAAAATCAGACAAAGGAAGGTGGAAAGAATTTTATGTCACCATGGGTTGATGACATACAGAGACAAGGACTTTTTGACTAGATTGCAATTATCCAGAATAGTTGATCAAGATCCTCTAGAAAGTGACTTCTACTACCAATTCTTCAAAATCATGAAGTCAACCTCTGTTTCAGGGGCCAATGGTGTTGATTCAGGAATGAATGAAAAGGATGCCATTGCAAAGGCATACCTAGACATTTCAGGTCACAGACTAGGTGGTAAAAAGAGAAATGTTTCCTTGGCCTTGCAAAAGATGCAAAGTCAAGTCATTGCTGCAGTTGGTGTTGCCAAGGAAAGATCTGGTTCCACTGTTGTCAATCCAAGAAAGAGAATTTTGTTGGATGAAGAAAAGAAGAAGATTGATGAGGATTTAAACGATGTTATGAACAAGATGGTCTTGGAAAATGATATTCAAGAAGATGATGTCTATACTCCTGCTGAAGCCTTGAAGAAGAGTAAGTTACTAGCTGAATCTGTTTACGATATTGTACTAGAACTGGAAAACAACTTGAGAAACAATGTTGATTTGGACAAAAAGGAGTTCTTGAAGATTCTGTTGCACAACTCTGACCAAGACTTGATTCTATTCTTGTCTTTGAACAAGTCCTTGAAGTTATTACCAAGAATGTTCAATTTCTTGGAGTTTGAGGAAAAGCTAGAGTTTTACAATAGACTATTTAAGTTATTGACTTCTTTAGATATCATTAAGGAATCATCTTATCTAAATGCCGATATGGATCCAAGAGAAAAGAAGTTCACCAAGCAAAACTGCCAAGACTTCCAAAAGGTCTTTTTGAAGTTGGCTTGTTCAATGCTTTCCCAATGCACCTTGCAGCAAATCATCCAATTGACACAAAGCATTTGCATGAACAACTTGGTTATGCTGTGCACCACCAAGATTGGGTTGAACTTGATAACTGTATTGATCAACAGAACTGTGTTGTTCAAAAACGAACTAAGCATGAGTGGGTGGGATAGCATTTACGAGTACTTGTTCAACAGCTTGAAGGGTCACTTGACCCAATGTTTCCCACCAAACACCAACTCCAAGGAAGATACATACATCTGGCAATTCTTTGCCTCCTTGGCCATGGCTGGTAGACTGGACCATCAAAGAATCATCATTGATGAAATCAGAGACTACATCTTCCATGCAATTGATGTTGCTGAAAGAGATGCTACAACAACAGAAGACTTGAAGATAAAGATCTACCAAAACTTGAACTTATTCTTTAATGTGATGGGTCTAGTGTGCAGAAACGGTGAAATCACAGAGTTATAAATAGAGTCCATATTGTTTTTTTCTTTTTCAAATGTTTTTTTATTATTATTATGATGTTCGCTTATCTTCTTTTTTTTGTTTTTTTTTTTTTTGTCCCCTATATTTTAAAAATCGTTTAATGATCCCCTTCGAAAATCCACAATAAAATTACACCTTAAAATTAATTAAAATTAAAAATATAAACCAAGGAAAATAAAACAAAACAAAAAAACAATAGCCTATAATGAATTCAGATGCTTATAAAAATAACCATTCAGATAAACCAGATGATGTGAGCTCTAATAAATCAACCATGAGTCATGATTTTTTCAAGAAACACCAAAAGCTTCAAGATAAGCTGAATGTATCGAATTACAACAGCAACATTTTGAAAGAATCCTTGACTGCCAAGGACATTGACTCTCGTAGCAGTTCTGTAAGACTCAAGCATCCACCAAAGGGAGCGGAAGCTGTTTTATCCAGAGAAGCTCTTCACGACTTGGGACTTCCACCAAGGGAAGACGATCCTTTAGACTTGACAAAGAAAAAACACACCCAAACGGACTTCAACAATGATACCTTTTCCAACGCCTCAATGGTTGCCAACTACGGAGACTTGGACTTGAACCCGATCAATGGTATAGCAAAACCAAACCTCAGCATTCCATTAAACCACCAACCTGCGGGGTCACATAAACACATGCCACCTATCTTTGATCCTTATGGAACAAGAGAAAATAGCCATATACACCTAGGACCCGATATTGGAAGGCCTAGTGGATCAACCCCTGATTTGAACATGAGCGGAGGAATGATCTTTGACCCATTCAAGAACAAAAAAGATAACGATAACTCAAAACCAGGGTACAGTGGGTATCCGGGAGCCAAGTATGACAATCCTTTTGGGAACATGAGATCAGGCAATGGGTCGGGATGGGGTGACAACACCAGCAATGGGTTCTTTTAAAAATAGCTTTTTTTTGTTGTTGATATATATTAGAAGTGTTTAAATACTGTGTTTTTATTCTATATTATAAACTAGTTGCCGGAGTAGGAATAAACGGCTATGGTTTGGCCTTCTTGTCTGTAGACATAGATTTTGACTGGGCCTTGTTCAATCAAGGCAAAGTTGTCCTGGACCTCGATGTCGTTCAGTTGGTCGATTTCCTCAAGGTTCTTTGATCTTTCAATACCAATTCCTGAGCAGTTGACTATTTTTTTGTTTTCATCAAAGGCGATGTGGCCAATTGCGTGTGGTATAAGCTTGGTTAGGTCGATTTGTTGCAAGTCTACGGACATATTATATACTAATTACGGTTTCTTGGGGGATCTTACAACTTGTATTTATGGATTGTGAGAAGAAGAAAAAAAATGGCTCACTGATTTTTCCCATGTAACCGAAACTACAGGGGGGAAAAAGGTTAAAATAGTGTGTGTTTATTTTTTTTCTTTCTTCCAAGATCATCAGAGATAAAGGTGGCATAAACGCGTAGTGTAAACAACACCCAAAACACAACATATATATGACTAATTTGGAGAACTTTCTGAACTTCCTGTACTCAGCATGCTGGTCAGTGTCACCGTACATCCCCATTCTCCAAAAAAAAGTCTCTGGGTTATCCTTTGACTACCTCATTTTGAATGAGATTGGTTACTCCGCCATACTCCTATCAATGCTTCTCCAGTACTTCTTCATGGACACAGGCATAGGTCTCTTTGACTTGATGTAT
This sequence comes from Hanseniaspora nectarophila, assembly GCA_030573495.1. Lineage (NCBI taxonomy): Eukaryota > Fungi > Ascomycota > Saccharomycetes > Saccharomycodales > Saccharomycodaceae > Hanseniaspora > Hanseniaspora nectarophila. The sequence goes on from JAJMDJ010000001.1 coordinate 131,396, forward strand.
GCTTTGAATGGTTTGGCTTTGAATAGCTTGAATATATTCACAAAGCTTTATAGATCAAATACCACCATGGACAAATACCAGCTACCATACAGTGCTGCTCTTCCTGTGAAAAAACCAAACTTGAGTGGAAAAAACAAAATTATACACAACAAAATGACAAGAATGTACTTCAGAATAGCATTTTTCACTACTCTATCAATGGCCGTATTTGTGTTGGCATATTTCATCAGACTCATAGACTTGCAGGTATTGACTACTCTGTTGTCAACAATTAAGATTTCCATGTCATTTGTCAAAAACTTTCCTCAATTAAAGCAAAATACTAAGCAAGATATGCGGAAGACATTCCCTATTCTTCAAACATGTTTTGATATGACTGGATGCATTGCATTGATGATCTATACAGTCAAAATAGGCTTCAACTTCACCAAGTTTTCCATCTCATTGATGACTTTTACGTTTCTTTCTATGTACATATACCAGTATGTTAAAGCAACAAAAATGATAAATAAACCAATTATATATTAAAATTCATACTCTCTTTTGATAACATTCACACCATTGATTGCATCTTCATCTACAAACCATGATACCTTCTTCAAGGCACCCTCATTAACCAAAGAACTAGGCAATGTCAATTCAGGCATTTCCATAATCTTTTCCATAATAGGTTGTTTCATAGACCCTTCAACAACAAATGATATATGAGCAGCATTGCAAATGACTGGGATTGTTAGGGAGACTCTTTCTTTAACCCCCACAGGTGAGTCTGTGATTGGAATCACCCACTTGGAGGCTTCTCTTAGTTCTTTTCTGTTTGGGAACAATGATCCTATATGACCATCAGGAGCAACCCCCAGGAGAATCAGATCAAAACAAGGCCACTTCACAGTTT